>JAPKLW010002018.1:62219-120426 GCA_026898455.1 Plectranthus barbatus
TTCACTCAATTCTCATCCCAAAAACATGCAAATTACACGCATATCAGCCTAACATTAGAAGCCGTGAAAGTCCTTTTGATCTAGGTGGAATGTGAAGCCTATTAGTGGAGAACAAGAGAGAATGAACGGGTAGAAAAATAAAAGTGGCATTGATGAGCATCGAGGCGTGAATAAGTAGTTAAGGTTAAGCTCAGCTATAATTTGACTATCTTGAAATCTGATTTCCTTTGTGAATTTTGAATTGCAAGATTAGATGAATTTATATTGTTAAACTTTGCAAAGGATGAGGACTGAAGTTTGACAACCAAGAGAATTATCGTTCATGCTTTCATTTTTAAATTTTTGTTGAGGGACTTTTGAAGAGGAGATTAACTATTCTAGCTTATTACTTCTAAGCCTTGGTTTGAGTCATTTCGGTTTACTTTGGTTGCTTGAGGACGAGCAACATCTTAAGTTTGGGGGGGGGTGATAACTCTCATAAAGAGTTATCTTTTGATATCTTCTTATAAACTTTAGGTGTTGTTTTGAATAAGATTGTTATTAATCAGAGTCCTTTTTTTGTTGTTTTTACATCTTTGTAATTATGGCATGTTATTTTATCTATTGCAAGTGTTAATAAGTTTTAGCAAGCTTTTTGGTGAAGTTTTGATAAGGTTCAGAATGCTAGAGCTTCCCTGCCGCATGTTGGCCAGAAGTTATGCTCGTGCATGGGAGATGCAAAATGGACAGAAGGAAGAGGATCTTCTCTCTCCGGGACCACTTGAAGACAAGGCTAAATCTGGTCTGCGAGACAAAGTTCTCACTTGCCTTTGCTTGTGAAAAACATGATATGCTAGACATGTGCTTGAGCTTAGCTGGTACTATATCATGAATTTCTGATTGTGAAGTGTCACCTACCCTAAGTTTAATCTTGGTCAAGACGAAATAGGAATAAACTTTACACTTAGAAATGATTAAGTCCATTGCTTGATCTTTGTACCTCCAGATGTTTCCTTGCTTAAATAGAATATTCCTTTGCACCTAGATCTTGAGCTTGAGACTGAGCCTTTTTGTTGGTTACACCTACTTCTTGTTAGCCGAATCCCATACACGTCCTAGTCTAGAGGATTTTCCTGACTTAGTTTTCCTTTAACATTGAGGACAATGTTATGTTCAATGTTTTGGGGGGGGGTATCACTTCTATTCGAAGTGTTCCTTTTTGTAGGTTCCCTACCTTATAAAGAAAAAATGATCAAAGGATAGGCAAATATGTTAGCCTGAAAATATATATATATATATATATATATAAGAAAAAAAAAGAAAAAAAAGGGGAGATGTATATGCGAAACATGGTTGATATTTAAAGTGTGTGTCGACTTAGCCGTGTGATATAGCAATATGCTGAAAAAAAAGAGGAAATCGGAAGATAAGAATAGAATAAGCCCAATGTTGGAACAAGAAGGACAATACCTCTAGACTCAAGTCACTTTATCCAAATTTTCTTACCTTAATCCTTGGCCTAACATTAGAAGCCGTGAAAGTCCTTTTGATCTAGATGGAATGTGAAGCCTATTAGTGGAGAACAAGAGAGAATGAACGGGTAGAAAAAGAAAAGTGGCATTGATGAGCATCGAGGCTTGAATAAGTAGTTAAGGTTAAGCTCAGCTATAATTTGGCTATCTTGAAATCTGATTTCCTTCGTGAATTTTGAATTGCAAGATTAGATGAATGTATATTGTTAAACTTTGCAAAGGATGAGGACTGGAGTTTGACAACCAAGAGAATTATCATTCATGCTTTCTTTTTTAAATTTTTGCTGAGGGACTTTTGAAGAGGAGATTAACTATTCTAGCTTATTACTTCTATGCCTTGGTTTGAGTCATTTCGGTTTACTTTGGTTGCTTGAGGACAAGCAACATCTTAAGTTTGGGGGGGTGATAACTCTCATAAAGAGTTATCTTTTGATCTCTTCTTATAAACTTTATGTGTTGTTTTGAATAAGATTGTTATTAATCAGAGTCCTTTTTTTGTTGTTTTTACATCTTTGTAATTATGGCATGTTATTTTAGCTATTGCATTGTTAATAAGTTTTTGCAAGCTTTTTGGTGAAGTTTTGATTAGGTTCAGAATGCTAGAGCTTCCCTGCTGCATGTTGGCCAGAAGTTATGCTCAAGTATGGGAGATGCAAAATGGACAGAAAGAAGAGGATCTTCTCTCTCCGTGACCACTTGATGACAAGGCTAAAGCTCCTTTTTGATCTGTCTGCTGGGAGGACAGGTGTCACATTTGAAGTCAAACTCTTGTCTGGAAGGAACAATGACACTTATCCACGTGGAAGGATCCTGGAAATGGAAGGAAGATCAATGGTGTTGCAAGAAGATGCGAAAATATCAAGAAAGGGGAAAAACACTTTTTGGAAACAGAAATGAGATAACACTTCAGAATACACACGCAGAGATAACACACGAACGGAGAGAGATCGAGTAACAAGCTTGGTGGAGAAGCTATTGAAGATTTAGAGATCATCATCGATAGTTTACTTTTAGATTTTGAGTTGTATATGATGATGAATGATTTCCTATTTTACTTTATTCTCTTCGCAAGTATGAGCTAACTTCATTTAACATTTGGGTTGTGGAACAAATCACTTAAGCTTGATTATATGTTAGAATAATGTTTTGTATGTCTGAACTTGTCTTTGATCTTGTTTAAACTCGTTTCTTGAGCACGACAGTGGAGAGAAACACATCACCTATGGAGACCGGAAGGTAAAATAGGCCGAGAAGATCTTATGCAATTGTGTTAATCCCATAGGCATATGAGAAAATGCAACTTAAGAGAACTAGATTTATTGATTTCATCACTCGAATACTGCGGTAAGCATAGGCATATGAGGCCCGATAGGATAGTGTAGATCTAGTAGAACGGCAGTTTTCTAGGCAGATTAAGAAAAGTTCTAAGATTCAGAAGCATGCGAGACAGAAGCTCTAGCATATAAGATAGTAAAAGTGAATTGTATTCCATGACCCGAGTGTGCCCTTTTTATTATATGTGAACCAGTTTATTCTTTATATACTATATGTTCATTTTGTGGAACGAGGAAGTATTATTGATTTTAGTCTTTCTTGGAATTATAGTTTATGCATATTTATGTTTTGAGTAGAAGTTAGTCACAAACACCCCTTCATTTACAAGCAATCCTTAGTGCACGGTTTAAAACTCACTCCCTTGGGTTCGATATCTGGTCTCACTTGACTGTATTACTTGTAGATTGCGTATACTTGCACATAGGTTCTATAGGTACACTATAGCACACAACATATTACAATACCCGAACGACTAGATATTATGAAATCGACAACTACCAACATTACTTTGGGGAACATTCTAAACAACTCGATGTTAAACCACGAGAGAACGCGAGGAAGAACAATAACGAACATGGGTCATGCCGGAAAGCCCTTAAACTCACATGGTTTTGACAGGATGAGATGAACACTCACCACCCTCACATCTAATGTAATGAAGAGATTGGGAAGAAAGAAAGATAAGCTTACCTCAGTCGATTCAAGGGAAGATTTTCACTCGCGAATGCCAATCATAAGGAACAAAATGAATTAACGTTAAGAAGCAAGTATTCATTATCGGGAATAGATGATTTAATTATGCAACTTAGAGAGTGGGAGTATTCTCGAAATTAATCCAAAGCTAAATTCTCCCTAAATGAGAAATTCAGGAGCAAAAAAAGGGAGTAAGACGTGTATTAATGCAAAATGAGGAAACAATAGTATACACCGCTCAATAACTGAAGCAGCATGCGTTAATTTCCCAGTACGTGATTTAGAATGTGCCGCCATAGTGCACGCACCAAAAATATGGAGACACCGTGTGTGCAAGTTCAAAAGTACAAGATCAAGTTGGCCACGGAAGTCTAAGGTACACCATCAAGCTAAAGGACCAGATAGTGAGCACAGAAGGTGACATGAGCTAGCCAAAGAATTCGGTTTAACCATCAGATTGCTATAGGAAAAGCGAACAGTATTGCGAACATGCCAAGTGTGAAAACATTTTTCCCACATAGTCAGATTATGGAATAGAAGAGCCAATAAAGGAATTGAAGAAAAACTAAACTCAAGATTTCCACAAGACCAAGACAATAGGAAGTGGACAATTAACCACCATAACAGAAATTCCCGGAACAAAATAAAAGGGGACAAGGGAACTATTCAGAATGATCTGAATGAGATTTCGCCAAGGACAAGGGAAAAACTCTAAGGAAAACCACCACGAATGTTTTACTTCCGAATGAAGTGATTTTATACCTGAGAAGGCTAGTAGAAATGAGAAATCCTGCAAGTAATTGATACATATATACATGCACGGCATGATACTCATTGTGGAGGTACCATGATGTACCCATACATGAAACAATCCTCCTAGTAAGGAGGTACACAAAGAAATGTGAATGAACGTGTAAGGAATGGATTATCTTGTTGGAAAGGGAAAATGCAACATCGACACAATGCGATAGACCACAGTTGTCTAGAGATACCAATCAACAATGGGGATGCTTACCCATAGATCTCTAAATGAACCTTCCAAAGTCCTAAAGGGAGAATGCCAACATTCAAGAAACTATAGATAAGGGATGCAAAGCATAAACGCTTGCTAGCACAAAGATTGTCTATAGAACCTAGGAATTGACACAGATCCATGCACGAAAGTGGCCTAATGCATGAGAAGTCGAACCTTGATACTTTTGGCCAGAGTATCGCAATGCGTCCCAACTTTGAATTAGAGTGGCGTAGCGGAAGCACGGAGGACCCTAACCCATGGGTCCAGGTGCGAAAGATAACCCCATATGCGGAATGGTGAGCTACAACATGTTTGGCAAGAGCGCCGGGGTGAAACCCAAAGCTCAAACCAAGCACAAAAGATAATAGGAGAGAAATTTAATTATAGCATGGCTACCGGTTTTTCACAATAGGATGAACACAACGGAATGGACGATGCTAGTCCTAGATGATACGTAAGAGCCATAGTGCTAGAATGAGGTTAAACCAGGAAGAAACCCGATGGTAATAGAAAGCTTGTGGCATTTCTTACTAGGCAATTGAAAGAATAATACCATTTGAAATGCCACAAGGGAAGAAACATGGACCACCATCTCAAGAAAAGAGCCGAGTAAAGAAATACACTCGATCCTGGAATGGTGATGAACATAACCCAAAGTGACTCGGTAATCCACCGAGGATAAAAGAGGCACAAAGCCAATAGATACTGTAAGCCAACACTCAATCAGGTGCATTGAACATGGGTAGTGTATAGAACTCTGCAAAGGAATCACACTTGAGAAGTTAAGAACTGAAACCTTGAGGACTATCTGAGATAGTCAAAGAGGATGGTCCATATCATCGGTCAACTTAGCCAACACGTATGTGCGATGAACGTAATGAATTTAATCGGCTTTGATCTGTAGGGTTGTATATGATGCTAATTACGAAATGTGACACCAAGTAATAGCACAAAACCTACATTACACTATGAAGAGGAGCCTAAAGCAACTCCTGATAGAAAACTTGTGAAAAGTCGTATGAAAGAAATACCAATTCCGAACGTGATGTGGTAACGCCAAATAAAGGAGTCGCTCAAAACTTGAGAAAAGTACGAGGAAATAAAGGTCGGAACCACTCCCACCAAATAAATCTCGATAGCAAGGACAAGAGAAGATATCATATTTAATTAATTACTTGTAATACCCCATGTATTATTCGACCTTGTGACAATTTCTTGGAATTTATAAAGTGAATTATTTAAGTTTCTGCGTATTTAATTTTCGTGATATCGAATTAGGAATTTAATTATACCATTGAGTTGGATAATATTGTATTAAATTGGAAAGAATTATCATGGAATTATGAAAAACAAAGTGAGATGGATTAAATGAGGCTATATGAGTTATGAATTATGAGGAAATATGAGGAGATTATAATTGGGAATTCATGAATACATAGATTTATGTATTATGAATAAATGATATAAAGGATATACATATATATATGTATAGGTGGATATATGATATTATATTTTAGGATGGAATTATCTACAACAAATATATTATAGAAATGTATATCATTCCACTCTACCACCTTCAAGTTTAGAGAGAGAAAAAGTGAGAGAAAAACCCACCACCAACCCCCAAACCCGTCAGTCAACTTTCCAGCCTATTTTCGGCCAACACTGACAACCGCCGACCAAGCCAACACCACCAATGTGTAGCTCTCGTTCCCAGCTTCAAATTAATATAAGGTGGGCGCCGTGAAGTGGAGAAATGGCCGAGTTATCGAAGAGATAAGGTGAGGTGGGTTACTCACTTCGAATTTGAGGTTTTATGTTTGAATCTCAATTATTTGGCCTTGAATCCATTTTTTGACGATTTAATCGAGTTCTCCATCGTGTAGGGAGCATTCGGATACGAAGAGAAGTGAGTTTAGTCACCAGAATTGACCGCCGCCGCCGGAGAGAGAGATTTTCCAGTGAGAACCGTTTAACCTATAATTTTCGTGTTTAAATCGGTGTTTTGAGGTGTTAATCGAGTTCTATGAAGCTTAGGAACTCGAATGTGTATTTGCATGTGTGATCGGACGGCCGGAGTGGCCAAAATCAGGAGTTGCAGGTTCATGGTGCGAACCATCGGAGAAGATGATTCGTGTCGATCGACACAGAATTCTGTCGGTCGACACAGAGGCTATTGTCGAGGGTGATCTGTCGAGCACTTCTGTCGGTCGACAGGGTGTGTGTCGACCGATAGGAACGCCAGCCGGGGGGGATATATTGACACACTTCTGTCGATCAACAAGGATGGTCGACAGAGGGCTTTCGACAAAGGTGTGTCGACTGGGAAGAAGCTCTGTCGACCAAGGGCTGTATCGACCGACACAGAGCTCTGTCGGTCGACACAGAGCTCATACATGCGAAGATTCAATCCTTTTATCTGATCTTATTTCCTTTCGAGTCTCAATTGATTATGGTTAATATATGATTAGAAGCATGAATCGTATTATGATTTAGATAGTTCTTGTCCTAGATTATCCGTCCTAACTTATGACCTTATGATTGTAGGAGACTGAAAGTTGGAGGATTAGCTCGAACTAGCGGAAACACATCTATATCTAAAGCCAAATACCAGGTTGGAAACTATTTCAGTATAAAAAAATCAAATGCGTGTTTTTTTTCCTTTTTAGAATGTGTTAAACTGTTTTGTTTTAAATCGAGATTTCTATGCATGTTTTATGCTATTGTATCTGTCCTCTATCGATTCCCATCGGCAGAGAGTATAACTAATGAGTTTAGAACCAGGTTTTCATAACTGCGCTATAACTCATTTAGTGAACTGGGGTAGAAGCCCCCATGTTATTGTGAATTGGGTGAACTGTCCCCATGTGTTGTTGGAATGAGGCGGAGAGTCCTCCAGTGTGTTGGATCCAGGGAATTATATTTAAACGATCGGGTCTCAAAATGGATTTCTGAGACTAGTGCACTTAGATGATAGTGGGTTGAGTATGTTTGCATTCCTAACTGATCATCGTAACTTGGAAGCCGGCCAACTTCCATTTACAACACCAAAACAGATATGATAACATGTTAATAGCACGCGTGCAAAATAAAATGTTATAGATAGCACGGTTCCTTTCAACAAAACCCCGTGTCTATCTGTGTGAGTTACATAACATATCTCCTATATAATGTATGTTTTTGGGCATGTTTCTCATTGGGTACAGTAGTACTCAGCCCCTCGTATTGTTTCTAAAATACGCAGGTTGAGCGGCAAGGATGGGCGAGCAGGGATGTAAACAGGCGATGTGAAGTATCTTGAAAACCTAGATCCTGAGATATGCATCTTCACATGCATATCTCCGCCACGTTACACACACGCTGCTACACTCTCTGATTTATCCTTCCCATCTTTTGACATGTTTGAATGTGTGAACTACTGTTTTATTTAAACTTATGACTCGAAGTACAATCTTTTTTGTTCCTAAATATCTTTTATATTTATTTAAATCTTCCGCTTATTTATTTGATTGAAAAGATGTTTGACAAAACCTGAAACATCAATGTAACACGACCCAAATTGGGAAAGTCAGTTAGGGGCGTTACAGAGGTGGTATCAGAGCTTTAGTTTCTGGTTTCTAAAATAATTTTCCAAGAGTCTTGAAAACTTCGAGTCTTAGAAGTATTTAAAATTAAAAGTCGTGAGAAGTATTCGCTCGAGTTTACACCCTACTCCATCCTACGCCACCTGAGGTACGTTTTCAGGTTTAAAAAGTTTCCCCGCTTGCAATTTAAGTATGATTTGAATGTTTTGAAAATATTGTGAACATTTTAAAAGTGATTTGAGGAATTAAGGGAAATCAGTGTTTATGAGGAATAAGGAAGTTGAATTATTTTGATGTGATCGAATTTTTTGTGTTAAGCAAGAATGCTAGCGCTGATTGTTGGATGAAGTGAGTTGGAGATTGTGGAGTTTGAAAATGAAAATTTTGAGCTGAAAGGTTTTTATTTTGAAAGTTGGGAAATTGTTTAAATTCGGCACCGGTGAGGTGACTTTTCTTGAAAATGTTGTTTGAATTGATTTATTGATTCTTGAAAACTTTGCAAGCATTCAAAAATTTTGGTGTTATGGCTATAGATGTGCAAGTTGAATTAAGCTGTAGTATGATGTTGTACGGGTGGAGTGAATTGATATTCATGATTATTGAACTTAGAACTTTGACCCTGTGTTGAGAAATTGAAAATTTATGTGAACTGGAAAATCCAGTAATTGGGTTGAGTGTGCAGAATGCACGAGGTTAAATGGTGTTAAGTGTGCAGAATGCACAAGGAGCCTGGCAACTTTAGTCGAGACTCGAGTGAGTGTGTTTTAGCGCGAGGATCAGTTAGACCTTCGGCATAGTGTATCGTAGGCCAGTAGTTGTCCCGAGATACAGAGTTGTATATGGTGACGTTATTTTGACCTTGGACTGATCGTTTGACGTTGTTGTTGTGGCAGATGGACCGTAGGAGTGCGGCGTTTCGTTTCAGGAGCCACCCACCTTTTGAGGTAGACAATTTGGCTAACACGTTGATGGAGTACTGGAATTTTTGGAGACAGGCGAGAGGACAGGGCATCTCAGACGCCAAGGATATGGAGAGGACTACGGAGTTGATGACATCAAGGTGGACCAGTCGGACCCTGGAGCTAGCCAGAGTTCATCGTAATCAGCAGACGGGTACCCGAGGGAGTTACTAGACATTCATGGCTGCACTCATTCAGGAGGCTGTTTTGGCTGAGGGTATTTCACCGGCATCATCGAGGGGCACCCAGGCATCGGCGACAGGTGAGGCACCGCAGTCGAGGCCTAGACCTGCCTCATCTTCTATGGCACAGATGGTAGTGCCGTCTGAGCATCGATCCTGAGGATCTGTTGACCCCTTTTTCAACCCAGTGGGATCCTCAGGGTACGTTAATTATCAGGCAGCATTGCATCAGTCGTCGCCGCAGTGGACTCCAGCTTCACCACCTGCACCATCTATTGCTCAGGTTGCACCTGTGCCTATACCTACGTCACGTCCGAGAGTCTGACCTACACCGAGTACACCCGCAGCAGCTTATGCGTCACCCCAGCCCAGGTTACACTAGGGAGGAGCTTATGACGCGTACGCATGGTGTGACTTTTCCACAGCTTCAGTCCAGTATCCTCCGCTGCATCAGGATCCTACCTTGCCTTTTGGATGTCAGGATTCGCCAGCACCATCAGTTCAGCAGCCGCAGCAGGATTTGGGAGGGCCCAGCGGGGCCAAGCCGGCACAAGACTTTGGTTGGGACAGTGTCGAGATGTGGCCGAGGCCGACAACAAGCGAGTATGAGGACATGTTTGGAGGTCATGGGACTATTTATGGCTACAGGACGAGACAGACGCCGATCTGTTTATCTAGTGACACCGAGAGTAGCCGAGGCAGGAGGATGGCAGATCAGGACAGGGGTAAGAGACCGATGAAGATGGAGGACGATGAGGAGGAGGAGGAGGAGGATCCATCCGAGGGATCCGAGTGAGAGCTGTTACGGATTTGATATTTTGTTGCATTGTACTTGGATTGGACATTTTTATTGATGCTTTTGTTGCATTTTGTTTACATTTATGTTCAGAAAAAAAAGAGACTGAGATATCGTTGTGGTTGAACTTTACTATTTCCCTGTATTTGTATTTCTTTGATGTATTGGGATTTGTGGCATGAGAGACCTTGTTTGGATATTTAACGATTTCGTTATTTGGAAGTCTTTGGATTTTGAATGATGGCGGTTGATTGTTTAAAAGTTTTGAGTGAGTATCAAATGATGATATGGTTCCACGATATAATGAATGCTATCGTGTGAAATTATTATGGACTTGCTAAATGAGTGTTGTTTTACAGTGAAAAGTAATGGAATTCATAGATCAAGGAAGGGGAAGAGGCCGTGGCCGAGGCAGAGGCCGTGGACGAGGCCAAGGTAGAGGCCATAGGGGCAAAGGCCGTGGGAGAGCTAACCCGCAGCCGGAGTACGAAAACCCACACTGTGAGGAAGTCTCTATTAATCAAGGGTACAAGGAGTATGAAATTCTATCTGATGATGAGGACGCTGCAGCGTAAGGTGGGCAATTTCCACCACCGCACGGGGGAGTACCAGAAGTTTCATCCGTCAAATGGGTGGACACTTTCAGAAAGCAGCAGCCTCCAACGTTTGATGGGACAGGAGGCCCAGCAGCTGCAGAAGATTGGGTAAGAGAGCTTGAAAAGATTTTCAAGCACATGAGGTGTTTGGAGGAGGAAAAGATTAACTACATGTCCTACCAGCTGAAAGGGAAAGCAGATAGATGGTGGGAGACTTATGTAAAGTCGATCGCACCAGCAGAAAGGGACCATCTGAGCTGGGAAAGATTCAAGGAGGCACTATTTGAGAAGTATGTTCCGAAGCAATATCGGAAAGAGAAGGCAGTGGAATTTTTCTTGTTTGAGCAAGAAAAGCTGACAGTGGAGGAGTACGACACCAAGTTCGGTGAGCTACTCCAGATGGCGCCGCATCTGGCGGACACGCCACAGAAGATGGCAGAAAAGTTTAGAGATGGTCTGTGTGAAGAAATCCGCACGCATTTGGCGACCATGAAGGGGCTAAGCTACCAGGAATTGTTGAGCCATGCTTTGGATATTGAGGAGTCCAAGAATATGAAGAAAATGTCGGAGTGGGGAGCACAGGAGGTGCAGGCCCCAGCTCCAATCCAGAAAAGAAAGTGGGAGGAGCTGCCGAGGCAATTCATGCAAGGACAGGGCAGCCAGAAGCGCCATGACCAGGGCCGGCAACATAACTTTCAGGGGAGGCAAGACCTTCAGAACTTCCAGAGGCACTATCCCCAGCAGGCTCAGAGACGTGACCAAGCAGGCCCACAAAACTGCCAGAGGTGTGGCAGGAGGCATACCGGAGGATGCCAAGGAAACGAAGTTAGATGTTATAGCTGCGGAGGCCAGGGTCACTACGCTAACCTTTGCCCAACGCCGCAAGCTCAGGGTGGAAATCGCAAAAATTTCCAAAGGCCGGCGAATCAGCAGCTGAGAGCCATTAGAGGGCACCGCCAGCCATGGAGAGGCAATGCCAGGAATAGAGGAGGAGGCCGACAAGGCAATCAGGCCCCACCCAGGAACCATGAGAGCAATCAGCAGGGTGGTGATAGACATCAGTGAAGAGGCCGAGCCTATGCCTTGGACGGTAATCAGGATTGTGGCAATTTGGCAGGTATGGGATGCATTAATGATATACCCGTTATTGTATTATTTGACACTGGAGCATCGCATACTTTCATTTCATCTGCATATGTTGAGGCACTAGAACTTAAGGTAGAGAAGAATAGTCAAGACTTGAACGTAGCGATTCCTTCAGGAGAAACCACTATTTCTACCTTAATATGCCGAGACTTGAGAATCAAGCTTGACGAGAAAGAGATCAGGTGACGGAATTGAATGTATTGGATATTCATGACGTGGATATAATCTTAGGGATGGATTGGCTGTCAGAGAATAAGGCAATGATTTTATGTCGCGAAAGGAGAGTTATCATTCCACATCAAGGGAATGAAGAGGCGTATGTGCATGGTTCAGGAAGATGCAGAGAGTACCTGTAATCTCTGCGATTCAAGCAACGAAGTAGTTGCGTAAGGCAGGAAACCAAACCTTCTTAGTATACTTAGAGGGTGAGGAGAAGCCGAAACTGACAGTGCAAGAAGTACCGATCGTGAGAGAGTTCGAGGACGTGTTTCCGAAAGAACTACCAGGGTTACCACCAGACAGACAGGTGGAATTTACCATTGATTTGGAACCGAGTGCGACACCAATTTCTAAAGCACCGTACCGCATGGCCCTGAAGGAGTTACAAGAATTGAAAGTCCAGCTACAGGAACTGTTGGAATAGGGATATATTAGGCCAAGCGTGTCACCATGGGGTGCACCGGTTCTATTTGGAAAAAAGAAGGATGGGTCGATGCGTATGTGCATTGATTATAGGGAACTGAATAAGTTGACGCTGAAGAACAGATACCCATTACCAAGGATCGATGATCTATTTGATCAGCTCAAGGGAGCAAAGGTATTTTCCAAGATCGATTTGCGATCGGGGTATCATCAGTGGAAGATCAGGAAAGAGGACATTCCCAAGACAGCATTCAGAACCAGATACGGTCACTACGAGTTTGTAGTAATGCCGTTTGGACTTACAAATGTTCCAGTAGTGTTCATGGATTTGATAAATCGGGTATTTCATCCATATCTTGATAACTTCGTGTTGGTGTTTATCGATGATATTCTGATATACTCGAAGAGCGAGATGGAGCATGAGCAGCATCTGAGAACAGTATTACAGACCTTAAGGGACGAGAAACTGTATGCCAAATTCAGCAAGTGTGAATTTTGGCTGAGAGAAGTGACTTTCTTAGGTCACATCGTGTAGGCTGACGAAATAAAGGTAGATCCAGCCAAGATCCAGACGGTGATAGACTGGAAGTCACCAACCACGCCGAACGAAATTCGCAGTTTTTTGGGTTTAGCCGGTTATTACAGGAGATTCATTGAGGGATTTTCGAAGATTGCGAAGCCGATGACTCAGTTACGGCAGAAGGGTGTGAAGTTTGTATGGTCAGAGGAGTATGAAGAGAGCTTCCAGAAGTTGAAGCAACTTTTAACAACCGCGCCAGTCTTAGCAGTGCCAGATGCAAATAAGAATTTTGAGGTTTACACAGATGCATCTAAGAATGGACTAGGTTGTGTGTTGATGCAGGACGGGAAGGTGATAGCTTATGCATCAAGGCAGTTAAGACTGCATGAGGTGAATTATCCAACTCATGATTTGGAGTTAGCGGCCGTAATCCATGCGTTAAAGATTTGGAGACACTATCTCTATCGAGTGAAGTGTGCCATATTCACCGATCATAAGAGTTTGAAGTACTTCTTCGAACAAAAGAATCTCAATATGAGGCACAGGAGATGGCTAGAGCTCGTAAATGATCACGACTTGACGATCAATTATCACCCAGGCAAAGCTAATTCAGTAGCTGATGCTTTGAGCAGAAAAAGAGAAGCTCAGCTAGGCTATATGCTTACGAGAGAAGGCAGACTGATTAAGGAGTTTGAGAAACTCAATTTAGAAGTAATTTCACCCTCAGAGAGGAAGAGATGTGATCTAGAAACTTTGACAGTAGTGCCGGATTTGAGAGGGAGAATCATTGAGGCACAGAAGGGAGACGCAGAGATTGAGAAGTTGTGTCAGAAGCTACAGGTCAAACCAGTGGGAGAGTACCAGGAAGCGCTTAATAGTGCACTGTTGTTCAGAGACAGAATCTTAGTGCCGAATAGTGAGGAGTTGAGGGATGAGATCTTGAGTGAAGCACATGATACGTCGTATACCGCTCACCCAGGAAGTACTAAAATGTATCAAAATTTGAAAACCAAGTACTGGTGGAACGGTATGAAGAAGGATGTGGCCTTACACGTGGAAAAATGCTTGGTATGTCAGCAAGTTAAAGCGTTACATCAACGGCCGTATGGAAAGTTGCAGCCGTTGGACATCCCTGAGTGGAAATGGGAACACATCACCATGGACTTTGTGACGGGATTACTGAGGTCACAGAAAGGGAATACGATGATATGGGTTGTAGTGGGTCGTCTGACGAAGAGTGCTCACTTCTTGCCGATCAAAGTGAATTACGGGTCAGACAAGTTAGCTCAAATATATGTTCGAGAGATAGTCAGACTGCACGGAGTGCCGAAATCTATTACATCCGACAGAGATGTGAAGTTTACATCTCGATTTTGGATGAGTTTACAATAGGAATTGGGGACTCGCCTGAATTTCAGTACTATGTTTCACCCTCAATCAGATGGACATGCTGAGAACAGTAGTCTTAGATCGAGGAAGCAGTTGGGAGCCAATTTTACCTCTGATTGAATTTGCTTATAATAACAGTTATCTTGCAACAATCGGAATGGCTCCCTACGAGGCTCTGTATAGAAGGAAGTGTCTTTCAACTCTGTATTGGGACGAGGTAGGGAGAGGAAAGTTATTGGACCGGACGCGGTGAGTGAGATGATTGAAATTGTCCGGCAAATCAGAGGA
This sequence comes from Plectranthus barbatus, assembly GCA_026898455.1. Lineage (NCBI taxonomy): Eukaryota > Viridiplantae > Streptophyta > Magnoliopsida > Lamiales > Lamiaceae > Plectranthus > Plectranthus barbatus. Next base: position 76,876 of record JAPKLW010002018.1, read on the forward strand.
AGAATAAGGGAAGCACAGAGCAGACAAAAGTTTTATGCTGACTCGAGAAGGACGGAGTTGTGCTTCGAAGTGGGAGACAAGGTATTCCTCAAAGTTCGCCTACGAAGGGAATAGTGAGATTTGGAGTAAAGGGAAAGCTGCGACCGCGCTATGTGGGACCGTATGAAATACTAGAGCGCATCGGTCCAGTGGCGTACAGATTAGCACTACCCCCTAGCATGGGTAATGTTCATAGCGTGTTCTACGTGTCTCAACTAAGGATGTATGTGTATGATCCTAAGCACGTGATATGCCAAGAGGATGTAATTTTGAGCCCAAATTTACAGTACGAGAAATGGCCAGAGGCTATATTAGATCGTAAGATGCAAGAACTCAGGAATAAGTCAATTCCGCTCGTGAAGGTGGTTTGGAGTCACCATGGGCGTGAAGAAGCAACCTGGGAATTGGAGGAGAAGACGAAGGAGAGCTATCCTGAGCTTTTCGAAGCTTTGTAAATTTCGGGGATGAAATTTTTATAAACGTGAGGGGATGTAATACCCCGTGTATTATTCGACCTTGTGACAATTTCTCAAAATTTATAAAGTGAATTATTCAAGTTTCTGCGTATTTAATTTTCGTGACATCGAATTAGGAATTTAATTATACCATTCAGTTGGATTATATTGTATGAAATTGGAAAGAATTATCACGGAATTATGAAAAACAAAGTGAGATGGATTAAATGAGGCTATATAAGTTATGAATTATGAGGAAATATGAGGAGATTATTATTGGGAATTCATGTATACATAGATTTATGTATTATGAATAAATGATATAATGGATATACATATATATATGTATAGGTGGATGTATGATATTATATTTTAGGATGGAATTATCTACAACAAATATATTATAGAAATGTATATCATTCCACTCTACCACCTTCAAGTTTAGAGAGAGAAAAAGTGAGAGAAAAAGTGAGAGAAAAACCCACCCCCAACCCCTAAACCCGTCAGTCAACTTTCCGGCCTATTTCCAGCCAACACCGACGACCGACGACCGCCGACCAAGCCAACACCACCAACGTGTAGCTCTCATTCCCAGCTTCAAATTAATATAAGGTGGGTGCCGTGAAGTGGAGAAACGGCCGAGTTATCGAAGAGAGAAGGTGAGGTGGGTTACTTACTTCGAATTTGAGGTTTTATGTTTGAATCTCGATTATTTGGCCTTGAATCCATGTTTTGATGATTTAATCGAGTTCTCCATTGTGTAGGATGCATTCGGATACCAAGAGAAGTGAGTTTAGTCGCCAGAATCGACCACCGCCGCCGGAGAGAGAGATTTTCCGGTGAGTTCCGTTTAACCTCTATTTTTTGTGTTTAAATTGGTGTTTTGAGGTGTTAATCGAGTTCTAGGAGGCTTAGGGACCTCGAATGTGTATTTGCAAGTGTGATCGGACGGCCCGAGTGGCCAAAATCGGGAGTTGCAGGTTCGCCGTGCGAACCATCGGAGAAGATGATCTGTGTCGATCGACACAGAATTCTGTCGGTCGACACAGAGGCTGTTGTCGAGGGTGATCTGTCGAGCACTTCTTTCGGCCGACAGGGTGTGTGTCGACCGACAGGAATGCCAGCCGGGGGGGATGTATCAACACACTTCTGTCAATCGACAAGTTGTGTGTCGATCGATAAGGTTGGTCGACAGAGGGCTGTCGATAGTGGTGTGTCGACTGGGAAGAAGCTTTGTCGACCAAGGGTTGCATCGATCGACACAGAGACCTGTCGGTCAACACAGAGCTCATAAATGCGAAGATTCAATCCTTTTATCCGATCTTATTTCCTTTCGAGTCTCAATTGATTACGGTTAATATATGATTAGAAGCAAGAATCGTATTATGATTTAGATAGTTCTTGTCCTAGATTATCCGTCCTAACTTATGACCTTATGATTGTAGGAGACTGAAAGTTGGAGGATTAGCTCGAACTAGCGGAAAAGCATCTATATCTAAAGCCAAATACGAGGTGGGAAACTATTTCAGTATAAAAAAATCAAATGCGTGTTTTTTTCCTTTTTAAAATGTGTTAAACTATTTTGTTTTAAATCGAGATTGCTATGCATGTTTTGTGCTATTGTATCTGTCCTCTGTCGATTCCCATCAGCAGAGAGTATAACTAATGAGTTTAGAACCAGGTTTTCATAACTGCGCTAGAACTCATTTCGTGAAATGGGGTAGAAGCCCCCATGTTATTGTGAATTGGGTGAACTGTCCCCATGTGTTGTTGGAATGAGGCGCAGAGTCCTCCAGTGTTTTGGATCCAGGGAATTATATTTAAATGATCGGGTCTCAAAATGGATTTCTGAGACTAGTGCACTTAGATGACAGTGGGTTGAGTTTATTTGCATTCCTATCTGATCATCGTAACTTGGAAGCCGGCCAACTTCCAGTTACAACACCGAAACAGATATGATAACATGTTAATAGCACGCTTGCAAAATAAAATATTTTAGATAGCACGGTCCGTGTCTATCTGTGTGAGTTGCATAGCATATTTCCTATATAATGTAATTTTCGGGCATGTTTCTCATTGGGTACAGTAGTACTCAGCCCCTCGTATTATTTTTAAAATACGCAGGTTGACCGGCAAGGATGGGCGAGCAGGGGTGTAAACAGGCTATGTGAAGTATCTTGAAAACCTAGATCCTGAGATATGCATCTTCACATGCATATCTCCGCCACATTACACACACGCTGCTACACTCTCTGATTTATCCTTCCCATCTTTTGACATGTTTGAATGTGTGAACTACTGTTTTATTTAAACTTATGACTCGAAGTACAATCTTTTTTGTTCCTAAATATCTTTTATATTTATTTAAATCTTCCGCTTATTTACTTGATTGAAAAGATGTTTGACAAAACCTGAAACATCAATGTAACGCGACCCCAAATTGGGAAGGTCAGTTGGAGGCGTTACATTACTATTATCTCAAATGGAACATTAGGATTTCTCTTGCAATTATTAATTTCATCGCATGCGATTACAAAGAATTTATCGAGCAGAAATTTAATAATATTCTCTCCACTATTTCCGATCGTTTACTTATTTAAATAATATATTGGGATTTGAATTCCCAATCTTGGGAATTAATTATTTGGGAAGCATTATGGAAATATATATATATATTGTGGATATGTTGCAACCAATCATTGAAGAGTTAATTCCAATGGGAAATGCCAGAATGAATTTCTTGGCTCCAATATTTATTTAATTTCGGCCCTCTTGATTTTTTTGGGCTTGTAATTTTTATAAATTTAATGGATTATTGTGGAATGGAAGGATTTAATTAAATTGGGATTTATAACCCAAAGTATGAAACAATTAAATAAAAGTGTTTAAGTAAATAAAGAGAAAAGAGGAAATTACCATCCTATAATTTAAGATAGGCTTGTTTAAAATTCTAAGTAAGATTAATTTAGTAAATACCAAAATAATTAGATTAAAAATATCCTAACCCTATTTTGTTCCTAATTTCTTTCTCTCTCTCGATCTCCCTCTCTCGATCTCATTGATCACACTCTCTCCCTCACATCTCTTCTTTTCTTTGCAAACACGAACACACCATTGGAGAAACCTTCAAGAACACCAACCTTCTCTCTACCCATACCCCAACCCAAATCGCCCGAATAGCCTCAACAATCACATATTCAGAATCTCCTCACCTTCCTCTTTTGTTTTGATACCAAAAGCCCTATCAATTTTCCACATTCAAAATTCGACCTAGCTGCGAAATTGGAAGAGAAAGGGCGATTTGGAAGGAGAACTAAGAGCTGCTGCGGAATAGGAACTAGAAGAGGCGAAATATCGAGCGGGAGGAGCTAGCTTTCGAACTTTGGAAAGACAAGTCAAAATCTGAAATCTTCCCATCTCAAGTAGGATCTTTCCTACCTATTCTAATCTCCTAAACACGAATATGAAATTGCATGTGTGATCAATGGGCTAGAGATGTTATTTTTGTTTGGTTGTTGTTTGAAAACGAATGAATCATGCCCCTATCTTCTTGGTTGATGATATTCTGTGCTACTACGTTTTAGAGCTCCCATGACTATAAAATTATCTAATATGAGTTGAGGAATAGTTTTAGTAACAAGGTGTGAATTCTTGTTTTCTGCGCCCGCTGTCCGGATACGGCAGACAGGGATAAAGAATGTGGATTTCGCTCATTTTTTAATATAATAAGCTATGTAGAGTTAGGAACATATGAGATTTGGAATTCCTTAAAAAGGTCGTGTGATTTGCGAGATGTTTCCCCTGCATTTTTGTGTGACAAATCTGTGGCAGAATTGATTTAGATACTTAGGAAAAATACATAACCATTGTAAAAATAATTCTAATAAATATAGAAAATTTCTAGACATTGTTTTTATTTTTTTGCCAAGCTTCATCCCTGTATCTGAACCGATGAATAAATTAAAAATAGAGGAAGAAACATTTTGGTTATGGTTAAATCTGATTCTTGGAAAAACTTGCAGAACTGCACCCCTATACTCCTTTGTGTTTTAGGTATGTACTCCTTTGTGTTTTAGGTCTGTCAATTGATCTTCGATTGATCTGAAATTTAAATATATTTTATTTGAATGTGTTATAAAAGTTTTGGCTTTAGTTTTATATTAAAATATTAAGTGGTTCGAAAGTTATGCACTCTGTAAATTTATGTTCATTCTGTGTCGCATTTTGAAAATAGTTTTTGAAACTACATTTAGGCATCTTAGAAAATCCTTAAAATTTATTTATAGGTTTTATAAACACTATAGAGTCTGCATATATATGTTTAAGTCAATATAACGTGTATTTTAGTCACAATAAATATTTAAAGTTGTACCCTGTTTTCAAACACGTAGCTAAAATGCCCAGGGAATCCAATCTCCCTCTTCCCATAACTTTTAAACGAAACATGATTTTTGTGAACCGTCAATTGGAGCATGTCTATTATGAAATCTAGTTTTTTTATATTAAGTTTCATACCGATATTCCTTGTACATTGCATTTGGAATCCTTTTGAAAACAACACTACATTCTAGATAGGTTACTAGGGAATTCCACTAAGTCAAAAATCATACAGTCACATAATATGTTTTTCTAAGTCTAATAAACATGTTTCCTTAGTTTAAGAATGTTTTTAAAATGTATTGCATTAGCAAGTAGTCACTCATTTACTGTTGGGAAAATTATCTAAGTTTCCCTTCCCCAGTTGATAACTTAGATCTTTGATTTGGTGTTTAAGTGTTTTGGTGGATCAAATCCTAAGTCCAACCAGCGTCAGTTTGTCTCTAGAATAGCTCTAGTCTCAAATGTAAAGTCCTGTTTAGGTCTTTTGAGTTGTAAGTCGTAGCTGATCAAGACTCATGCTGGCTACTGTTCACCAGCATGAGATGTGCTTACCAGTTGAGAGAAGTCTCACCAGCAGACGACTAACAGACCCATGCTGACACTGTTCATCAGCATGGAGTCAAGAGCTAATGACTGGCTACTGTTCACCAGTTGGAAGGATTTCACCAGCAGGAGGCTGACAAATCCTACCAGCAGAATACGTGTTCTGGCTGACACTATTCACCAGCGGTGAAGCCACCAGTCATGGGAGATTCCAAGAGTTAACATCCAGACAAATTGGTAGACTAAGATTGTGCAAGCGCTAAGTCACCAGCAGAGACTGCCAGCACAAGATCACCAGTATGTTCTACCAGTCGGAGGTTACCAGCAGAATTGAAGATTCGTTCTCCCAGAGTCTTAGAGACAAAAAGAAGATTCGTCTGAGGAATATACTGACAAAGTAAGACTTTAAGGAAGGATATCCTTAAAGTCTATCAGTTCAAGACACCAGTTGCGATTCCTCGTACTGACGAAATAATGCCGTTCTGACACAAAGAGGTCTGTGTCAGAAAAAGCAGACACAGGTATGGGGTTTTCCTGAAATTCCTACCTGCCGCCGTCTGAAGTACATCCGAGGACAGAGACCCATTCCGGATGTGTCCAAACGGCTAGAAATTTGAATGGGATCCTGCGTCTATAAATAGGTCGGAGCTACCAACATTTAAGAGGTTCCAGGCTCCCTGATCTTTCGACGCTTGCATCCTGAACATTCAATACTCTCCAACTACCGAAAGAACGAACATTCATTGCTAGCAAGCAAGCATCTTTCGAGGCTTTCTTTAAAGCTTTTCCGTGTGTTGATATCTTTCAAACACGAGACTTCAAGCTTCCTGCTTGTAAGTTCAGACCTTACTTGGTGTTCTTTCTCTTTCTGAGGAAGAACATAGCAGCTCCAGAGCCAGCCAGCTCTTGAGTTATTACGGGCAGTTTGCCGTAGAGGATTTACGTTCTTGGGAGAACTCAACACCCAACCAGTCAGAGGAGGAGGTTGAAGTGACGTGCTCGCACTCCATCCATCTGACGAAGAGTTGAAGAAGGACAAGGACCGGGAGCGGTTGATCCAGTGGACTGGTAGACGGGGCATCTACCAGCTGGAGATAGATCGTAGGAACTTTGTACCGGATTACTCTTATAGTGAATTTCCAGTGAGTCGACTGGAGAGTGGACGTAGATCAGTTGATCGAACCACTATAAAAATCCTTTGCTTTATCTGCTTTCAGTATTTAAATTTTGTATTTGAAACCCAGCACTCAAGTGCTGGTGTATATCTGCAAACTGATAACTGTGCAAACTAGGCTTAAAATATTCTAAGTGTTGAGCTATCAGCTGACCAGCCAGTCAGCCAGTCAGCTGAAGCAACCAGCAGGACAGAGTGCAAGTTAGACTTATAAGTTCAATATTTCCGCTGCGTAACGTTATTCACTCTGATAAACCGGGACCATCATTTACTTTTAGAACTAGGGCATTAACATGGTTCCACACAATTAAAATTATGCATCACTAGGTAGAGTTATAAATGAACACATGAGCATAATTAGTCAAAGGAAATTTATGAAATATGTATGATGTTTGAGAATACTTAAATAGTTGAGCATGTTAAACTAAATGATAATTATGCAAGCATGTTTTTAGTAATGAATAAAATTAAATGTTAATTATATGAGTTTATGAATGAAGCATGCTAAATGAATTTAATTAGTTGATTATACATGTATGACATGTTTCAAAGTAAAATGAACACACCTAGTAATTAAACGTTAAATAATCTAGGTATTGGTGACTGACAAAAGGGAGCATCACCTAGGAGAACCAAGTGAACCGAGCACTCCTTCAAAATTAAGGTGGGCACTACTTTATCCTACAAAATGGATTTTCGCAAATGTTTTCAAAAGAAAATAAATGTGTTTTGTTTTTAAACTATGGAGCACCGTATAAATGTTTTGACACATTTGCAATTAATTTTGATGTTGTTGATGTTGGTGGTGATTATGAATGATATTGGAGATGTGATGGATCGGGGATTTGCTACCCCCATGGTATTGTAAGTCCAATGCATTAGTCCGGATAGTAATAAGACTACCGATCAGGTAAGGACGTGAATTCCCTTACCGGGTGGATGGTGAGTGGCAACTCCCATCCTTCCCTTATGTGAATTATATGATGACATGATGAAATGGTTGGTGATATGAATGTTGGGAAGATAATTGTGTTGGTGCCATAAAATGAGTGGGCATGCCCTTGTGAGGTAATTTTTTTTGTGCATCCACAAGTTCTTTTCAATAAAACCCTTGTGATATGCATTTGTGATATGGTGTATTCCATAATATTATATATGTAATTTGTTTTTTGGATGCCGTGAACACAGGGTACGCGGAGTACTCAGACCCTGTGTGTGTTTTTCCCCACATGCAGGTAACATGTGACGAGGTGGCGGTGACATTGTGGCAAAGGGGATGGTCGTGGAAATATTGTGTGGTCTCATTGAAAATGTAAAGTTGTTTCGAGACTTTGTTATTTGTTGACATTCTTAATTATTACTTTGAGGCATGTCTCTTTTGAAATCCCTTCCAAGCATTGATTGAGTTGAGTTGAATGATTTACGTTTATTTCTATTGTTGTTCGGATTCCCTATCAAGTTGAATATTTACCTAGCATGTTGTTCGTGGTCTTTATTATTATTCTGGTACATGAGTTGCGGGCTATGTCTTCATACATAGACCTAATCGGTTTCTTTATTTACGAACTTGTATTTATTGTTTCAAGTTGTACTTGGCGTAAGACCCGCGTGGAGGTCATTAATTGAATCTACTTGATTTTCCCCCTTTCGAGCATGTACATGTCTTATTGCTCTCCACGCGTGTAAATGAATAATTCATTTTGATCTCGTTATGCTTCAACTATTATTCATGTTAAGATATATTCATTTCAAATTTAATGAAGCATATTTAAAGCTTATTAAACAATTCCACTCAAATCGCTTCCACCATTTTAATTCATCATCTATGTTGAACTCGAACAATTCCTAAGCTATTTCAATTTCATTATTGTCAAAGCATTTTTAAATTGTTCGAAACCCTTAGCGTGCTTTGTCCGCACGTGGGACTGTCGCATAGGCCCAAGTTGGGGCGCGACATTTATTATACAATATCTAGCTATATGTACATTCACATATATACATTTATCATCAAATTTAATTTTGAACATTGTGAGTTTTATTTAACTTTGTTTTATAATATTATGCGGCATGACATGCCACATATATGTCATAGTGTATGTTATTTTATATCATATTGTGACCGTATAACTCAATTTGAATAATTATTTTAGAAAAAACAACTAACATTCACAATATCATTAATTAAAAAATAAAGTAAATATATTTGATTATCATCAATCTAAGCTTGATGCAGGAATTGGCACGGGCCACAAGTATAAAATCAATTATTATGAATAATAATATATAAATATTTAAGAATTACATATAAATAATTTAGAATTATGTAATAGTTGCCCTATAATAAATAATTATAATTAAATATAAATATATTTTATAATTATATAATTAATGTATATCTGTACGTATAACAAAAGAAAATCAAAAGTTTATATGAAAATTGCATTTTCATTAATAGTTCATTAATTGAACGATTAGTTTGCTCTCAACCAAATTAATTTCATATTAATTAATTTGCTATTCATGCCATATATATTTATAAAAGTAAAAGAGTATGTTATTTAATCAAGGTATTAATTAATTTATATTACTGTTCAATTACGCTGTATTTCTCCTTTTTGAGTTTGTTTTGTTTTGTCAAACTAACCAGTGGTCAGTTATGAATGTATGGAACTGACTGTCTCTATATATTAGTATAGCTTAAATTTTTAAATCATGTATAGGTTTATCGTATTGTAATAGGGAACTTACTCACTCAGCAGTTTGGAGTTTTGGAACTTGCCGAGAAATGACACGCTTGAAGATAATGGGAACTGGCAAGTTACAAGCGGCGAAGATTATCCACCAGTTTCCTTGAGCAGAAATGAAGAAAATTGCAATACCAAACTCATAAAGAAATGAGAAAATAACCGTTTAAGGAGAAAACTTAAAGATGAAGGAATCTCTAGTTTGTATCATATCAGAGACAAAAGACCAATTGGTCGGTTCGAGTTTATTTTAAACGGCTACATTTCGAATCTCTCAAAGGCGCCTATAATAGATGTGATGGTTCTCAATGAGAAGGTTATTGGAACAAGAACTTGCACACGAAACCTACCAAAACCAGTTACACACACAAATTCTCAAAGCTCTCATATCACACCGTATTCTTCTGGACACAAGACTCTTAACTTCTTATTAGAGTTACCCACTGGAGGTGAGTTTCTCAACTCGTGTGGTTGAAGAGTGGACGTAAGGAGTTATGCTCTGAACCATTATAAATATCCTTGTCAGTTAGCTGCTTTGCTAATTTATGTTCTTGATTTGAAACCAAATATATTATCTGAAATAAGCTAAGTTAAAGAGATAACTGACTTAACAAGCTTTCTGATTATCAAAATTGTCAATTTTGAGCATTAACAAGTTATATTTTACGATGTGTGTTTAACATTCTAATTTGGGACCAACAATTATTTTATTATATATTTTGAAAGATATTTAAATCAAATTATTGTTATACAATCATATTAATAAAACTACGATACTAATTGAAATTAGTACACATTAAATTTTAAATAAAACAACTCCCTTTTATTATTTCATATATTATCTGTTAGGATTCTTTTTTAGAGAATTCCTTCCTTATTTTTAGATGTTTTGGTGGGTCAAAGATTGTAAGCAATCTAAGTCAGTTTTTCCAGTTTCTAGAGTTCTAATCTTGTAATCCTTGTATATGATCGAATTGAGTTGTAATAGAACTTAGGCTGAAGACCGAGCAAGGAGAATGCTCGAGAACTGACTATCATCAAGCCTAGCCTTGACCTAAAACTGTGTTGGAACACTCAGTTTAAGGTCCTACCATACTGAAAATGAGAAGTCAGTATGAGGGCTTTCCCGAACAGACTAAGGAGAAGTCAGTTCAAGGGATTTCCATACTGATAAAGAGAAATCAACATGAGGGCGTTTTCCATACTGAGTACGGTTAGTCAGTATGAGGGTTTACCATACTGACCCTAAGAAATCAGTATGAGGGCAAAGTTGTACTGACTTTTAATAATCAGTATCAGAGCCTCTATCTTTATAGAATGAGCATTTCAAAAGATATTGAAGCTTAGTCAGACTCAGGCATTCATATATGCCCAAGTAAGTACGACGTTATCCAAACTAGGATCCCTCGGGCTGAAAAGAAGTCTGACATAAAGTTAGTGTAACGTAAACTGACGCTGTAGAGCAAAAAGGAGACCTAAGGCATGGGCTACAATTGGACAATATAATCCATGAGTCTAACGTCTAGATTTATGTGTCTAACAGATAGAAATTCAAATTTCCATAGGTCCTCCTCTATATAAAGGCTTGCCCTTCCAACCTTAACAGGTTTCCTGAACAGAATTCAAAATCTGATAGTCATAAGAAGACAAGGGCAATCGTTCAGGTCATCTCTCTACTAAACTCTCTGAGTTTCTGTGTTCTCTAACACGAGACTTGAGTCTCCGACTCAAGTTACCCACCGTGCTATCTTCTTCTACCACGAGGTTGAAGATTTAAGCTGAAGCTCTTCTTGGTGAATATATCTTTTTGAGATATATTCATAACAGTCTGTTTTGTAGTCTGGGATTCTGTTCTCACGGGGATATGCCTGAGTTCTATGAAGAACAAGTAAACATCAAAACACCGGGAAGGAGGCTGCAGGGTGCATTCCCACTTCAACCTGAAGACTGAGTCTGCAAGGAGTTCCTAGGCGAGTGCCATAGCTGACCGGAGGGCGGTGGATGTATGATATTAAGACTGTGTATAGATCGTAAGGAGGCTTGTACTAACTTTGTGAATTATCCAGACCTTGGGTCTAAAGTGTGGATGTATGATATTAAGATCCGAACTAAGCTTAACTCTTTTAAACACACAAAACTAACTATACTCTGTTCTAGTTAAACAAGTGCAACTGTCTACTTACTTCCGCTGCGTATACATTACCTTTCGTTGCACAGTTTTGCACTCTATTTTTAGGACCAATAAGTGGCATCAAACACCAAGATTCCAATAGGCTAAGGTTGTGTTAGGTCCCTTAGGACAAGATCTCTATTTTTCTACACTTGGTTCTGTTTGTGTGTTTTTAAGCTTAGGTACACAGAGATGGCTCAGATTTTGAAACTTCCAAAGTATTCATCAGAAAACTTTGAGATATGGAAGAAACGTTCGTTAATTATGCTTAAGAATGTCCAGCCAGAGATGGCTGAGGTTCTATCTACCTGACCGTTGAAGATCACCAAAGTGAATACTCAGCTCGGAGAAGCACAAGGTCAGGAGATAGTGGAGAAGCCTTACGCAGAGTGGACGAACAACGACAGAGTTTGCTTTCAGCAAGATTCAGTGGCCATGGAGCTCATCTTACAATCCTTACTAGAGCCACTGGTTGTTGAAACTCTCGAGCACAACAATGCCAAAAAGATGTGGGAATTTCTTGGCACACTCAGTCAAGATTCAGCTCAAATGAAGCGAAACAAGCTTCAAAACTGTGTAGATAAGTATGAATCTTTTCAAATGCTTCTTGGTGAAAATGTTAAATCAATGGAATCTAGATTCAATGCTATTATCTGTGAGCTGAAAAACTTGGGGAGAACATATGAAATTGCTGATTTGAATGAAAAAATCCTCTCCAAGATGCCAAAGGAAGACAGGTTTGTCAAATCCACCAGCTTGAAAGAGAAGGATCTCTCCAAGATGACGACCAAGGACGTGTTCGCCCAGCTCCAAGCCCATGAATGGGACATCCAAATGGTGAATAGAAATGAAGCAGTGCGAAGTGTCAACACACATCCAGAGGAGCATGCTGCCTTTTTTGCAAAAAGAGAGTTAAAGAGAAGGCCTCAAAAGCCTTACCAAGCTGACAGATCTTCCGGACAAACGTACACTTCAAAGTCAGCGATCACACCTTCCTACCAGAAAAAGGAGGAAGAGAGCTCAATTGAAGATCTTGAAGAGCAAATGAGGAAGCCAACCAAACTTCTTGCGAAAGCTAGATCCAAGAAGGAAGGTTCACATGCTAGTGAACTGAAGTTCAGCGAAAGACCTCCGAAGGCATGCTTTGAGTGCAACTCTCCAGACCACCTCAAGTATGAGTGCCCAGTGGTTTCCAAAGAGGAATGGGAGAGCTAGAAGAGGGTGTTCGAGAAGAAAGCTTTCAGAGCAGTTGCGAAGGCTGAGTGCCCAGTGGTTTCTAAAGAGGAATGGGAGCGCTAGAAGAGGGTGTTCGAGAAGAAAGCTTTCAGAGCAGTTGCAAAGGCCATGCTATCCTAAGCTGAGATGCAAGACATCCCAGATAATGAAGATGGCTACTACACATCAGATGATGAGGCAGTGGCGGAAGCCTTCCTGGTGCTGATGGCCAAGCTGGCAGAAGAGGAAGAAACTGAAGCACAGTTTACAATCCAAGTAAATCTCCCTAACTCAGTTTATATTCCTAGAGCATGCATAGAAGACAACTCTGAATCTTATTGCTAAAAAACAGAGGATGTTACATTAGAGGTTTTAAATAGAGAATTTGCTAAATTCTATGAATTGAAAAATGTCTTGGCTGGTGAAAATGCTTTATTGAAACTGAAGGTTTCAAAACTGACTGATGAGATTCAAGGATCGAAGTCAGTCAGTGAAGAGCTAGTAAAACTTAGAGAAGAGCATTCTGTTTTACTTGAATCTTTTAAATCTATATCTGAAGAATGCGAGTCTCAAAACCTAAAATTGCTATTGACCAAAAACTTATCTGTTCACTTTATTCTAGCATTAGCAAAGTTTCAGAAGCTCTAAGTTTACAATGACATGCCTCTGATAAATCTGGTTTAGGATTCTCAGAAAATAATTTGAGCAATCATACATCTACTTCTAAAACTAGAAATATCTCGAATCATCTTTTTAGAAAGAATTCTAGTTTAGAAGTAAAACTGTTAGGCAAAGGGGTAATCAGTATGGACAAAAACTCCTTAGTGGCCAATCAGGATAGAAGGGGACAGTCAGCTTCAAAACTGACCTCGATGCCCAAGTTTAGAAACGGTTTGACTTACAAGTCGAACAAACCTGAGATGAAGCCCAGAATGCCTAGGAAGTGGGATATGTTGAATGTTCATAATGCTAGGAAACCCACTTCAACAGCCAAAACTGGACTTTATAGAAAGTTAGTTTCATTTTCGGATTCTAGAAATTTGAGGTTCCCAACTCATAATTCGTATGAGAGGAGAACTTATCCGTATAGGAGGAACAACTATATGAGGTCTGAGTCCGATCATCTTTCCATTTTAAGGACTAGGAAGACTGTACACTCCGGACTCAGTTTCTGAAAACCAACCTGACAGAAACATAGTTTTGAGGCAGTCAGTTTCTAGGAAGTCAATTCCTAGAAACTCAATTTCTCACAAGGTTTCACACACTCACTATCTTCCTTCAAACATGAACAAAAACTGCATCAATTATTTGAAAAGGAAGAGAAAGGTAGAAGATATTGCGACACCTAGGTTCAAGGTGAAGCAAGTATGGATTCCCAAAGGATGGATCCATAAGACTAACCCTGTCGGACCCAAAGAAACACGGGTACTTGATGTCTAACCTTATCTATTTTGCATGTATAGGGTCACCGAGGTCAATCTAAAAAGAAGAAAAGAGCTTGGATATTGGACAGTGGATGCTCAGCTCACATGACCGGTGACAATAGTCTTCACACAAAACTTAGATTAACAAGGGGACCACTTGTCAGTTTTGGAGATGATTCAAAGGGCAGAGTAACTGGCAAAGGACGCTTGGAATGCAATGGAATCATCATCAACAATGTATCCTTAGTCACCAATTTCCATTACAATCTGCTGAGTGTGAGTCAACTTATCCAATCCGGATATGAGGTTACATTTGCCGAAGAAGAATGCTAGATTAATGACAAAGACTCCTAGGAGGCTGTGCTGAAAGGTGTGAAGAAAGGAAGTCTCAACTATGTGGATTGGGAGAGTGGAAAGCCTGACACGTGCCTTGTCGCAACAAGCTCATCCCAAGAAGGAGTCAACTGACTATGGCATAAGAGACTTAGCCATCTGAATTTTCAGTTAATCAGACATCTCGCCAAGCACAAACTTGTGGAAGGCCTACCACAAGTCAGTTTCAAGAAGAAAGAAGGTGTCTGCAGAGCATGTAAGATGGGAAAGAAAACCAGAGCATCGTTCAAAAATCAAGCCATCACAGCAAGCACAAGTAGGATTCTCGAGCTACTACATATCGTTCAAAATTTATTCTGATTGTCGTAGTCGACTACTCCAGATACACTTGGGTCAGGCTGCTGACAACAAAGGATGAAGTAAAAATTCAGCTTCCAGAGCTCATCCTTCAAGTGCAAAACAACAAAGGAATCACCATCAAAAGAATCAGATCTGACAACGGGACTGAGTTTTGCAACGGTCCACTGATGGATTTCTGCGCCGAAGCTGGCATTACTCATGAAAACGAGGACACCTCAGCAGAATGGACTTGCTGAATGGAGAAACAGAACACTCAAGGAAGCAATCAGGACCATGCTTGCCGAAGCAAACTTGAAAGAAGGTTATTAGGGAGAAGCCTTGATGACGGCATGCTATACCCAAAATAGGATCACCATCAACAACCGCCATCACAAAACTCCGTACGAAGTCTTCAATGGTCGTAAGCCTTCTATAGCTTATCTTCGTGCTTTTGGTTCACCATGTTACATCCATAACAATGGGAAGTCAAAATTGAATATTTTCAGTCCCAAGGCAGATGAAGGAGTGTTCCTTGGATATGGACACCCTTCATACAAGGGATACATAGTACTCAACAAGACAACCAGACTTGTGGAAGTAACAAGCTCTATTGTTTTTTATGAGTCTATTTTAGTGCCCAGAACTTTGAAAGAACTGGAACTTGGTGATCTTGCTCTTAACAATGGTTGTGAGAAATAGAGTGCAGATAAAGGCGATCAAAGTCAAGTTTCTGAGACAAAATCTGTAGATGTGCACACAAGTGTTCCAAATGAAGAGGCCAATACTGAAGTCGACCTGACAAAAGCCTTTGGATCTTTGACAGTGCACCCAGACATTGATCAAGGGGGAACTTCAGATAATCATAACAGAGCTCAGTTTGAGGGTCAAACTGGAACAGAGTCTTCAACTCAAACTGACCTTCATGAAGATGAAAGTGCCCATCCTGAAGATGTCCAACCAACTGTGCTTCAAGGAAATGAGAGAAATCAGGATATGGAAGTCATTACTTGAGGAGGAGATCCCAGTCAAAATGACCTATTCCAAGTTCTAGTATCGGGAGCAGACAATATTGAGGCTCCCGATACTGAGTATCCTGGAGATTTTGCCCAACCTACTGAAGTTACTCAGATCCAGAAGCAAAGATGGTTAAGAAACCATCCTGAGGAAGCCGTGTTGGATAGTATCGCCAACTCAGTCCGCGCGAGACAAGGAAGTGATCGACTAACTTGTTTTATATCTGAGGAGTCAGAGCCAACAAAAATTAGAGATGCTCTAAAGTCAACTGACTGGATCAATGAAATGCAAGAAGAGTTTGCTGAGTTCAAGGGAAATGAGGTTTGTTACCTAGTAGATAGACCAACTCATCAGTCAGTTATCGGCACTAAATGGGTCTTTAAGAATAAGAGAGATGAATCTGCGAGCATAGTGAGGAATAAAGCAAGGCTGGTGGCAAAAGGATATGCTCAATGTGAAGGAATTGATTTCGATGAAACCTTTGCTCCTGTAGCCATACTTAAAGCTATTCGTCTATTTCTCGCCTATGCTGCGTACAACAACTTCACAGTCTTTCAGATGGATGGAAAAGTGCCTTTCTGAATGGGGAGCTAAAAGAAGAAGTATATGTGTAACAGCCACCTGGGTTTAAAGAAGGAAACCAAGTTTACAAACTGAGGAAGGCTCTTTATGGGTTGAAGCAAGCACCCAGAGCTTTGTATGAGACGATGTCTCAGTTTCTTCTCAAGAATGGTTTCCGAAAAGGAAAAATCGACACCACTCTGTTCAGGATTAAGGATGGAGCAAACATCCTCTTGGTGCAGATATACGTCGACGACATCATATTTGGATGCAGAAACTTGAAGATGTGTGAAAAGTTTGCCAAATTGATGCAAAGCAACTTCCAGATGAGCATGATGGGAAAACTGACTTATTTCTTAGGTCTTCAAGTCATCTAGTCAGAAGGAGGAATCTTCATCAACAAGAAGAAGTATACCAAGGACTTGATTAGCAAGTTCTGTCTTGAAAAGACCAAGCCCTTGAGGATTCCAATGAGCTGAAACGCTCAGATCAACCTTGATGAAGAAGGCGAGACAGTCAACCTAACGGCATACAGAGGCATTATTTGGTCACTCCTATACTTAACTACAAGTAGGCCAGATATCTCCTACTCAGTTGGAGTATGTGCGAGATTTCAAGCTAATCCAAAGAAGTCGCACATGGAAGCTGCCAGAAGAATAGTCAAATACCTCAAAGGGACGGAGTCATTTGGTATTATGTACCCAAAATCTAACGAACCGACTCTCAATGCTTATTCAGATTCAGATTTTGGAGGATGCAGAATCGATAGAAAGAGCACAAGCGGAACATGTCAGTTCCTAGGCCACAAGTTTATCAAGCAGCACTCAGTAGCCACATCTACAACGGAAGCGGAGTATGTTTCTGCAGCAAGCTGTTGTGCTCAACTGCTTTGGATCAAGCAACAAATGATTGACTATGATATAAAAACTGGGTGCGTTCCAATCTATTGTGATAATAACAGTGCAATGTGCATCACAAAGAACCCAGTTCATCATTCCAGAACAGTGAACATCGACATAAGGCATCACTTCATCAGATATCATGTCGAGAAAAAGGATGTGTCAGTTGAGTACATCCGAACTAAAGATCAGTTAGCTGATATCTTCACCAGACCTCTCCCAGAGACCAAACTCAAGGAACTCTGTATCAAACTTGGTCTACTGGAGATTAATGAAGTCCTTGTTGAAGAGGGATGATGGTGAATAAAACTGAGTCCAAGCTCTCAGTTTTCATAAACTCGATGCGCGTAGAAGACATCTC
This sequence comes from Plectranthus barbatus, assembly GCA_026898455.1. Taxonomy (NCBI): domain Eukaryota; kingdom Viridiplantae; phylum Streptophyta; class Magnoliopsida; order Lamiales; family Lamiaceae; genus Plectranthus; species Plectranthus barbatus. The sequence goes on from JAPKLW010002018.1 coordinate 94,527, forward strand.
CAAGGCATCCAAAGAAGCAGAATCACACCTTTAGTCAAGCTCAAAACTGACTTGATGAAGAGAAACCAAGTTTTGGTTTTTGTACATAGAATATTTCTGAAGGACGAATGCGGAATTAAATTGAGTTCCAACACTCACTTTGGAAACTGACTCTTAGTCAGTCCAGAATTTTGAAAGGCAGGATTTCAAATTCCAAAGAAAATCACTGCAGTTACATCGCTATTAATGCGTATCTTGCATTGATTAATCATATTTTGACACGTGTGATAACGCTCCTACCCACATCGCTCCAGTCAAATCAAAAACACGCATCATGAGGTAATGCATCTCAATCATCACCGAATATCACGAATCGAAAGGTCACAAGGTACTCCTACCACATTTAATTGATCTTTCTTTCTGCTATAAATAAGGTTCATTTGTTTCCTCTAAGAAACAAAAAATTTCTCCAATCTCTATTCTCGAACCCTTTCTTCCAAGTTTGTACTTCGTCTTCAACCAAAATGTTCCCTTAGATCTGGAAAAATGGTGATAGAACCCAAACCTCCAGACATCATTTCACCACCCTTTTTGGGTGCGATCAAAGAGGGGGAAAAGAAGTATGGGAGGTGCAGAAGACATCAGAAGTGGTGAAGGAGACATCAATACTGTGAGCCCGGCAAGTTCAACAACAAGTAGAATATCGGAGTCTTTCTCTGCTTCTACTGGCTGTTTTGTACTTTGTGAGCACAAAGTATGAACTGCTCTAGGATCATAGCCTAACAAGAAGCCCGGAGAACACAAGACATCTTACAAGATGTTCTTATCACTGCTGATGGACTACATGCCAATGTCGGCACCAGCAGATCTTCGAGGGGGCAAAGCTACTGAAAGCCAACATGAGGGAAGTTGTAAGCAGGTCAACATATCAAACCTGCCTCTCTCAAGCAACGTTGAGATGAAAAAGGGAAGACAATTTCTTTCCACAAGGAGCACATCTCAACGGAAAGCTTTCCAGTCCAAGAACTCCTGGAAGATGGTTACCAAGGGTCAGAAAAGCTAGTCAGCTATCCTCTTTGGACTAGGAGTTCAAAACGGACCAAAGTAGCAGCCAGTTTGAAGATCGGAAGCAGCCTAGTATAGTTCTTGTGATAGATCTGTAATAGGTTTCTTTTTGTTAGTTTATCCTAGTACTTGTAATGAAAATTACTAAAGGATAAACTGACTTGTTGATGGCAATCTCTTTTTTTCCAACAAAGGTCTTGGTTCTTCCAACACTGAACTTACACAATCCAGTGTAATCAGCAGGCTTCTGATTGTCTCCCCTTGTTAAGATTTAATTGCTCTAAACTGACAAAGAAAATCAATCGAGCAATATCTCTCCAAGTTTATAAGGAGAAGATATTAAGTAAGAAGCCCAAATTGACGGGGAACTTTCTGAGTTTATGAGACACATTGTCAAAAATGTAAAAACTCTAAAGTTATCCTCACCTCATCGGCATAGGTTCTAGATGGCTTTGACCATGCCAAAAAGGGGGAAATTGTAAGGATTCTTCTTTAGAGAATTTCTTCCTTACTTTTAGATTTTTTGGTGGGTTAAAGATTGTAAGCCATCTTAGTTAGTTTTTCCAGTTTCTAAAGTTCTAATCTTGTAATCCTTGTATAGGATCGAATGGAGTTGTAATAGAACTTAGGCTGAAGACCGAGCAAGGAGAATGCTCGAGAACTGATTATCATCACGCCTAGCCTTGACCTAAAACTGTGTTGGAGCACTCAGTTTAAGGTCCTACCATACTGAAAAGTAGAAGTCGGTATGAGGGCTTTCCCGAACTGACTAAGGAGTAGTCAGTTCAAGGGATTTCCATACTGATAAAGAGAAATCAGTATGAGGGCGTTTTCCATACTGATTATGGTTAGTAAGTATGAGGGTTTACCATACTGACCTTGGGAAGTCAGTATGAGGGCAAAGTTGTACTGACTTTTAATAGTCAGTATTAGAGCCTCTACCTTTAAAGAATGAGCATTTCGATAGATATCGAAGCTCAGTCAGACTCAAGCATTCATATATGCCCAAGCAAGTACGAGGTTATCCAAACTGGGATCCCTCGGGCTGAAATGAAGTCTGACATAAAGTTAGTGTAACGTACACTAACGTTGTAGAGCAAAAAAGGAGACCTAAAGCATGGGCTACGATTGGACAATATAATCCATGAGTCTAACGTCTGGATTTATGTGTCTAACGGATAGAAATTCAAATTGCCATAGGTCCTCCTCTATATAAAGGCCTGCCCTTCCAACCTTAACAAGTTACCTGAATAGAATTCAAAATCTGATAGTCTTAAGAAGGAAAGGGCAATCGATCTGGCCATCTCTCTGCCAAACTCTCTGAGTTTCCATGTTCTCTAACACGAGACTTGAGTCTCCGGCTCAAGTTACCCACCGTGCTATATTCTCCTAGCACGAGACAAAAGCTTTAAGGTGTAGCTCTTCTTGGTGAATATATATTTCTGATATATATTCATAGCAGTCAGTTTCCTAGTCTTAGTTCTGATTCTTACGGGCATATGCCAACCACCTGAGTTCTGGGAAGAACAATTAAACATCCAACCACCAGGAAGGAGGTTGCGGGGTGTGTCCCCACTTCAACCTGAAGACTGAGTCTGCAAGGAGTTCCTAGGCAAGTGCCACAGTTGACCAGAGGACGGAGGTGCCATCGGACTTTGTATAGATCGTAAGGAGGCTTGTACTAACTTTGTGAATTATCCAGACATTGGGTCTATAGTGTGGATGTATGATATTAAGATCCGAACCACTATGGGTCTTGCATGTTCATTTACAACTTTATTTACTTACTGCTCTGTTTTTCTATTTCACAAACTGACTTTGAAACCTTCAATACTTCTAAGTATTGAAGAGTATATACTGTGAAACTGACTTAACCGAGACAGGACTAAGTTTAACTCTTTTAAACACACAAAACTGACTATACTTTGTTCTAGTTAAACAAGTGCAACTGTCTACATACTTCCGCTGCATATACATTACCTTCCGCTGCACAATTTTGCACTCTGATTTCGGGACCAACATTATCGCTATTAACAAGATTAAAAGACAATTATTACATATTGACTATTTAAAAAGAAATGGATCCTTATTTAAGGAGTCAGACTACAATTAAAAGTGAATCTCATATTTTAGCAAATAATGATGATAATCTCAATAATAATGTACTTCTAATATTTCATATATGTAAGTATTTTGAAATGTATGAAATGAATTATAATTTATGCACTCATTATAATATATCTTTTTTTTTGTATTTAACATGATTTTTATATAAATACTAATGCACAAATAATCATAATATAAAATAATAAATTAATCATAATAAAATATAATTATCGCGCATCACACATGTAATAAACTAGTTAAATAACCATAAAAGTCACAAGGGTGGTTGTGCAAAAATACACTTTAATAATTTTTTTTAGACAAAAAATACACCTTAATAATTACTAATCCCTATAGTCAAAAATAATAAATAAATCATAAAATAATTACTAATCCCTTCAATCCGTTAATTTAATAAAATACACCAACCTAGACCAAAAAGTATTATCCATGAAGAAATATCCGATGGGAAGTACTAAATTAGAAGGCTGGGAAATAGGGGTGGGTGAAGCAACCAAGCCTAGGAAATGAATGCGCTGCAAAACTAGCAAAGGAAATTATAACAATTAATGAACAATCAAACTACCATACGAAATGATAAAATTTAGTTTATTTTTCTATTTAAATTATAAAAAAGAGTTAATCAAATGAATGAGACTAGCAAAGGAAATAATAATAATTAATGAAGAACTAAAGTACCCCAGATGATAAAATGAGTTTATTTTTTATTAAAATGATAAAAAAAAATGGACAGTAAAATGAATGAGCTGTCAAACTAATACTATACCAGGAATAAATAAATAAAGGAAATATTTTTTAAATAAGTTTGAGCTTTTTAAGATTTATTATATTAATAAATGACATGAAAAAACATGAGTTACTAAAATATTTTTAAGCATAATATATATATAATAAAAAATCACAAAATATTTAAACAAACTTTTATAAAATAAATAAGTTAATGAAAATGTTTTTTTAACATAGTATTTGCGGACAAAGATTCTCAAGTACAGTAGGGTTCATATCTATTTGCTTTAAAAATAAAGACATTCATCAAGTATGTGATTTTTGTGCAACATGTCGTACTACTGAGTAATTATAATTTATTTCGTCACAGTTAAATTAGTATTTTAACAGCGGAAGACATGATAATCAATAAAGTATGAGGTTTAAATGAACATATCACATCCAAAGGCCCAAACAATCCTTCACAAATGAGAGGGGTTGTCACAAGGAATATATTTTCCGTGAAACAAAGTACAACATATAGAGAATGGGATCTCAATTTATCATATGATACATGGAAGTAAGTAATATCAGAGATTTATGCAACGGAGAATTACGTAGAGAAGATATGCATATGAAGATGCATGTATCTCAGGATCACACTCTTGTCCTAACTGTTTTATCTTCACACCTCCGCATTCTCATCCTCGCAGCTAACCTGTGTATTTTAAAAATAATGTCAGGGGCTAAGTACTTTTGTACCCAGTTGAGACAATGCCCGAAAATTTACAATTATACTTATGAAAGCTATGCCACATATAAATAAACCACGGGATTTTCGAAAAACATATGGGCATGCTTTATTCAAAACATCTTTATCATATCCCATTGAAATTCAAACGCATGTATATATGGTATATGTCAAACACTAATCATGCAGATGATTAATCCAAAAATTTATTGGAGTGCAGACTAGTTGTACATGACATTCCTGGGAGCAAACCCACAACACATGATATCTCTGGGAACAAACCCAATTCATATAATATTCTGGCAGCAAACCTGATTCACATAATATTCTGGGAGCGGACCCAATTCACATAATATTTTGGGAGCAAACCCATAATCGCACATAATATTTTTGGGAGCATACCCATGGCACAGGAGGCACAACTCCAAATCGTTAATCAACGACACATTTATGGGAGCAAACCCATAGTACAAGAATCATATGTCATGTTCGTAATATAAGGGAATGGCTCTGGGATCAAACCCTGGTACAACCGCGATAACTCTCTAGTAAACTACGTCTGACCAGGGGAACAAATATGATAACATAAAATATTTTGGAATAGACATTTAATTTAAAACAAGACATTTTCATTCTTTTATAAAATTGAGCTCACAACTCAAAAATGCATTTTATTTTTATTGAAAAAAGTCTCCATCTTTAAATCTTACAGATGTTTCATGTTAGCACGTAGATGTAGAAGCTTTGATCTGGTCAACTCGTATCTCCTTCAATCATCAATATAGGAGAAAGAATTAGGTGTATTATCTAGCGGTAAACAATTAGCGCCTCAATAGATGTTAAACGTGATACACAAGTCCTATGACTGACTGACAAACCTGACAACCCAACATGAATCTCTAGATATAGAAGCATGAATGGAAATCAATTAAACACAATTATACATGTTAACCAATCCCCGATTAACGAGTCAACTCATTTAAAACACGTTTATATATTAAATGGCTAAATTTCATATTTAACGATGCATTAATCAACTCATTATTTCCAAAGTCCCAATTCATAATCAAGTGTATAATAATGTATAAAACATGCCTTGTTATTGATATTTAAGCTCATGCATTGAAAACAAGATGAATCGGATCGAGAACGGAAGAAAAATCACATTTCCCCGAACCTATGCACGATTGGCGACCCAGACAGCATGGACAGTGATCGTTAAGTCTGTGTGCTGGGTCGCTGAATGCATCCTGCCAGAAAAATAAAAATGGACCACACTCGGCAACCAACATCACCCGCGTCGACTGACGTAGACCCACATTGACTGATGTGGGTGCGTCAATCGACGTGCCAATGCGCACAGCTGTAGCCCGATCCAAAATGCATCACGCGGAATGAGAGAACCAATTCTGGCCAACTCCGGCCCTTTTCAACTCCCAAAAGCCACCACCACAAGTTCATGAACATGCTAGGATACAATAAACACAAAATACACGGCCGAAAACTGAGAACACTCACCGGAAAAGCTTGAACAAAACTAACTACAAAAATGGAGGTGAGGCAGCAGTTTCAGCTTTCCGGAAACAGGGGTGGCGATCCAAGCACACCAAAATGTTCCTAAAATCAAGGGAACAAGAATATGAAGTGAAATTGATGATCTATCATCGTTTGATACGAGTTTCAAGCTGACACCGAATTATCGATACTTACTAGAATGCTAACTTCAGGTGCGATTATCTCTTTCGTTACTAGACAGATTCGAGCAATTCTAAGCTCTATGAAATCCTTGCAGCACGAGCTTTCCATGGAATGTGATTTTACAATCGGTGGTTTAGTGGTTAGGTGGAAAATGCAGCAAGAAGAAGGGTGCAGGTGGTGGTGGCGTGTGGTAATTGTGGTTGAGGTGGGATGAAATGAATTTCTATCTCTTTTGTTTAATTCAGTCGCATATCTAGAGAATATTTGCAACCATCACCTACCGCCCACAATTATTTTGTTGTCGCACCACTTGGTAATTCTTTGCCACTAAGAATTATTATGCCATGTATTCTTCGGTTCATTTTGCGTGTATTCTATACTGATAATTTTCCTTTGTATATTTCTAATTTGACGTACATTGTTCCAATTAAAAAACGGACATCCACAAAAATGTTCCAAATAACGAGTTGTTGGTCCCGAGATCAGATTAGTTTGCACTTCTGAAAACTAAAACTCAGTTTTTAATTTTCAGTTTCCGAAAACTTTATTTAGCCTGATAGTTTTAAGTTTCAGTTTAAGTATACACTTTAATACTTAGAAAGTATTGAAGGTTTCAAACAAGTATGAAAACTTAAATTGTAAAAACTTAAATAAAATAGTAAAGGACTCAGGATATTTATAGTGGTTCGGAGCCTTAAGTCCTACGTCCACTCTTCGGAACTTAATCTGGGAATTCACTAAATAACAGATTACAAGACTTCTCACGATCTATAACTAGTCCGTTGGATGCCAATGTTCTTCGGCCTGCTAGGTCACTCGTCCAAAAATTGGTTTGCTTCCTTCTTTAGTGTTGAAGTGGGGACGCACCTCGCAGCCTTCGAATTGGAAAATTCGATGTTTGTTGTTCTTCCCAAGAATTCATTGGTTGGCTATGCCCGTGATAATCAGAATTTCAGAATGGAAAAGTGACTGCTATGTTTATGATTTGAAAAGTAATAAATACCAAATGATAAGATTGAGCTAATAAAGCTTAAGCCACGTGTTTAGACACACGGAATGTTCAAAGATCTTTTGAGCTTTTACTTTGACAGAGTTTATGTTTGATTCTCACGTAAGTTTCATGTATTGATTTCTGTCGAAGTGGTTGGGTATTTATAGGCAGATGTGCCAACTATTTGAATTTTTGTCCGTTAGAGACAAGAATTCATCTGTTAGAGACAAGGATTATGTCGTCCAATCATCGCCATTCCACTCCACTGTAGGACTCTGCTATGCTCTATTCATTTTTTGTCTTTTTTTGCAGTGTACTTTCCCCTGCTGTCTGTCAGAGTAAGTTTCAGTACGAGAAACTTAAAAACTTAGATTCCTTGTACATGATTATTGGTCGACACTTTTAAGGAATCTTGGATAAGACTTTGAGTTCCACCCGGATTCCTTTTGTCTCCTTGCTTTTCACGTGCTCTTTAAGCTTTGAAACTGAAAGCCGAAATCCTTCAGATTTCATGTTTTAAGTTTCTCGTTTCCTTTGGTGAAGAGTCAGTTTCCAAAAATTCAAAGTAATCAATATGGTGGTCATGCTACGGAGGATCCTAACGCCCATATCTCGCGGTTTCTTGAGATTACCGACACCATCAATATTAATCAAGTACGTCAAGATCATCTCCGAATGATATTGTTCTCGTTTTCTCTTAGAGATGGGGCAAGGCATTGGTTTGAAGGCCTTGACAAGTCAAGAATCAACACATGGGAAGAGCTTCATGAGACGTTCTTATTCAAATTATTTCCTCCAAGTCTTACTTTGAAAAGGAGAGCCTACATCACTTCATTTGGGGAAAGGTATGATAAGCCTTTGTATGAGGTTTGGGACCGTTTTCGTGATCAATCTGAAGGTGTCCGAGATATGGTTTATCTCAAAGTCAACAAATATGCCAGTTTTATGGGGGTCTTAATAACGAGACCAAGATTTTGATGGATGCGTCTTTGGGAGGAGTATTCCTTGATCAAGAGGAAGAAGAGGCATTGAGGATGATTGAGACAATTGCTGAAAATAGCTATCAATGGCCTCGGGAAAGAACGGAGCACAAACCGGTGAAAATAGTTAGAGAGATGAGCGAGATTGAAGATTTAAAATCTCAAATGGCAGCAATGCAAGAAAAAAAACGGAGAAATTAACTTCGGTAAATGAGAGGAAGGTGGATGATTATGGAGAAGAAGTTTACAATATGGATCATAATTGGAGAAATCAACAAGGAAGTGTTTATGAGCCATATAGGGGAGGATACCCTTATAGATCATGGCAAGGTGTGTCCTCATATTCACAACCCCTTCTGAGCAACCATTCGTATCCGTGTTTGAAGGAGGAAGTTGAACGAAAATGCGAGAGGTTTGAGGGCTTATTCGAAGAGATTAAGTATCAAATTTCCAGCGTTTCACAACACTTGAGCAAGAAGGAGGAAGGATGCATGTTGGAAGGGGCATGTGGAGCTATTACCACTCGGGGTGGATATTCATACGAAGGACCGGAGAAGGATGTTCAAGGTGGTGAAAAAGAGAAGGTAGCAAGTGGAACTAAAAAGAAGGTGATATTTTAAGGAGGAAAGAGAATTGTGCCAAGTGAAGAAAAGGCAAAGGAAACTATGGAAGAAAAGCTTAAGGAGACTATATCCGGATCTCCTATGACATTTCCACAACGGTTCGAGAGGAGTAGGAAAAATAAGAAATTTGCCCGATTTCTTGAGCATATGAGTAAGATCCAAATCACTCTTTTGTTATTGGAAGTTCTTCAAGAGATGTCGGGATATATGAAAAATATAAAGGAAATGTTCACTTAAAAGAGTAAATACGGCATTGGAGAGTATGAAACAGTGAACTTGTTCGAGGAATTTAGTGTCGTGATACAAAGGAAGATGTCTTTTAAGAGGCAAGATCTGGGAAGTTTCACGATCTCTTGTGTTATTGGTAGCTTTGAGGTGATACAAGCCTTATGTGATTCGGGGGCTAGCATTAACTTAATGCCCTTGTCTTTATTTAAGAAGTTGGAAATTGGGGAGATCAAGCCAACCACAATGACACTACAAATGGCGGATCGGTCTTTATTGTATCTCAAGGAGATAGTGGAAGATGTTTTAGTGAAAGTCCGTGATTTTATCATCCCAAGGGATTTTGTGGTTCTAAACATGGAGGACGATAGTGATGTACCACTAATTTTGGGAAGGCCATTTCTATCCACCGGAGGGGCTTTATTTGATATGAAAAATGGAGAATTAACCTTCCAATTTGATGGAAGAAAGATTACATTCTCTTTCCTGAAAGCTATGAAGAGAAGTGTGGGAGTAGATAATGAGGAGAGTTGCAATATGGTGGACTTGATTGAAGCTATAAGCTATAATGCAGGAGAAACAAGAGAGCTGTTGGAGGAAGTCCTTCAAGGTTCATATTCTTGGAAGGATATCAAAGAAAGGGGGGATGAAGTTAATGAGGAGTTGGTTGAATGTGTTCGAGCATTGGAAACTTTCCCTTCTGAGCCCAGGGTTGAAAGAGTGTTATTTCTTGAGTTGAGGACAAAAGAAGAAAAAACGGAAGCCAAAAAAAAAAGTAATGACAAAGGAAGAAGCTCTGGAAGTAGAATTGAAGAAATTACCAATCATTTAAGATATGCATTTTTTGGAGACCAGGAGACATTCCCGGTTAACATCTCTACCTGCCTTTTGGGGGTTGTGGTTGAAAAGTTGTTAAGGGTGCTTAGGATGCATAAATCGGCGATTGGATGGAAACTTTCTGATATCAAGGGGATTAGCCCAGCTATTTGCATTCATAAGATACTTCTTGAAGAGAATTTCAAACCCAAATGGCAACCTCAACGGAGGTTAAATCCGATGATGCAAGAGGTGGTAAAGAAGGAGGTTTTGAAGTTGTTAGACAATAACATCATTTATGCACCGAGTGATACTGAATGGGTTAGTCCGACTCATATGGTGCCAAAGAAGGGAGGATTTGAAAAGGTGGTGAAGGATAATGGAGAAGTGGTGGAGAGACCGAAAAAGGGGTGGCAGTTTTGTATTGATTACCGTGCTTTGAATTTAGCCACTCGAAAAGATCATTTTCGTTGGCCTTTTATTGATCAAATACTTGATCGTCTTGCAGGGTATTCACATTATTGTTTCTTGGATGGCTACTCGGGATACAATCAAATCATGGTAGCACCGGAGGATCAACACAAGATGGCATTCGCTTGTCCTCATGGAATCTTTGCCTACCGAAGGATGCCATTTGGATTGTACAATGCACCGAAGACATTTCAAAGGTGTATGATGGCGATATTTCATGGCCTTATTGAGGAGATTATGGAGGTATTCATGGATGACTTTTCTGTTTTTGGCAATTCTTTTAATGCATGTTTGAAAAATTTGGAAATTGTCCTTGCTAGATGTGAAGAAACTAATCTTATTCTTAATTGGGAGAAATGTCATTTTATGGTATGTGAAGGTGTTGTGTTAGGACATAAGATCCCTAGTGAAGGATTAAAAGTGGAAAAGGCTAAGATAGTAGTTATTGAACAATTGCGTATGCCTAGATCTGTGAAAGGTGTTCGAAGTTTCTTAGGGCATGCCGGGTTTTATAGGCAATTTATTAAAAAATTTTCAAAAATCACTAAGCCTTTGTGTTGTCTACTTGAAAAAGATACACTCTTTGTGTTTGATGAGCCTTGTGTGATTGCTTTTGAGACTTTGATGAGAGCCCTTGTTACCGCTCCCATTCTTATAACTCCCAATTGGAATGAAGAATTTGTTTTAATGTGTGATGCAAGTGATTTAGCAATTGGGGTAGCTTTAGGGCAAATATGTGAGTAAGTGTTTAGGGTGATAGCTTATGCTAGTAAAACTTTGAATCCGGCTCAATGCAATTATACTGTGACAGAAAGGGAATTTTTGGTCGTGGTTTATGCTTATGACAAGTTTCGTGCTTACTTTGTTGGAGCTAGGTCAATTGTGTATACGGATCACGCGACAATTAGATATTTGTTCAAAAATCCAGATGCTAAACCTAGACTTATTAGGTGGATTTTGTTGTTACAAGAATTTTACATGGAGATAAGAGATAGGAAAGGGTGTGAAAATGTTATAGCGGATCATTTATCTCGGTTAGAAGAGCCGAGTGAGAGGGTTGAGAGTGAAGGATGCATCAAAGAGAAATTTTCAAATGAACATATTATGTATGTGATTTAAAATATTCCTTGGTATGCTGATTATTCTAACTTTCTGGTAGCCGGAGTATTGCCTCCCGATTTGAAACCTCATCAAAGGAAGAAATTCTTTAAAGAGGTTAGGTTTTACTATTGGGAGGAGCCATACTTGTTTCGTTGTTGTGCAGATGGAATCATTCGAAGATGTGTGCATCAAGGAGAATGGAGGAAGATCATTGCGGAATGTCATGCATCGGTAAGTGGGGGGCATTTTGCCGCCAACCGTACGATAATGAAGGTACTTTCTTGTGGTTTTTATTGGGCATCTATTTATCGTGATTGCATAAATTTTGTGAGAGCTTGTGATAGGTGTCAAAATACGGGGTCTATAACTTGTAGTGATGAAATGCCGTCTAAAATGTTCATTGAGGTTGATATTTTTTATGTATGGGGCATAGACTTTATGGGACCTTTTCCCTCCTCTTTTTGGTATCATTACATTTTTCTCACTATTGATTATGTGTCTCGTTGGGTTGAAGCTTGTCCTACCGTTACTAATGATGCTAAAGTGGTTTTGAAGTTTTTGCAAGGTATTGTGGCAAGGTTTGGCATCCCTCGGGCCTTGGTAAGTGATAGGGGGAGCCACTTTTGTAATAAGATGTTGGAAAACATGTTAGCCCGGTACGGAGTAAAACATCGGATCACAACTGCTTACCATCCTCAAGCAAATAGTCAAATAGAGTTGGCCAATAGGGAAATTGATCACTTAAATTATTAAACAGTGACTTAGCAGAGCTAATAATATAGCGGCAAAGATAAAATTATCGATCCCTCTGGGAAAGAAGTAACGAAAAATCTTGAAGTACTAAGTCGGACGTTCTTGAAAAATACTGATTAGGAAAATCGAATGAAAAGGTTTTGGTTGTTTTGAAAATCGCAATCTTTGCTATCGAAAATTAAACAGGACAATTAAAAAGCTTTTGAAATCAAATAAGAGAAGCACAGATTCCAGGGATATCTACCTATCAAGTATGACATGTATGAATGAATCGATTAATTCCCAATTTTAATTCCTCTTCATAGTGAAACATCAGAAAATTATTACGAACTTCTTTGTCTGACAATTCGTAAAGTAGATTAGTCAATTACCTATCTCCGTTCGGTCTCAAGATAAATCAACTAACTCCAAAAGATCTACAGATTTATACCTACAATTAATCTCCTTCAGTTACGACAAGAAATCAAATTATATTGTGAAAATCTCTTTCGATTGAAAACTATTACAGTTACGTCTCTAGAATTCAACTGGTAATCCTAAGTTGTGGCCAACATACTTAAAGATTAAGAATAAAACCAGATTTCACAAACTACGAAGGGAAAGGGAAAATAATTCGATTAATCACAACATGCATACATTGATAGGTCGAAACCCTAGAATCTGAGAAGGGATTTAGTTACACATATTCATGGTAATATTGATCATAGAAAAATACAACCTGAATTGCATAAAAACTGGAATCCGGAAGTCTTCTCGGAAAAACTTGTCTTCAAACATAAAAACCCTAAAAATTCTTCAACTCTAATATTCTAATAATTGCTCTAACTTTCTCTCTCTAAAAATACATACTCTCCTCTGAAAAATGAATTATACATGAGTATTTATAATGATGAAAGATGTATCTAGCATTATCTAGGATTAGATATGCATCTATCTCCAAATCAGATGAGAAACAGGATTTCCGCATGTGCGTCGATCGCGTCTGAATGGCATCGATCGCGTCTCAACATCTTTCCTCGTCGACCGCGTCTGAATGGCGTTGGTCGACGAGGTCTCCTTTGCTTCATCGATCGCTTGTCCACAACACGCCTCGTCGATCGACTAAGGGCCCTCGTCGATCGACGAGGTCTCGAGCACTGGATCCTAATTCCTCTGTTTTTCGACTAGAAACCTGCACGATTCATCAAACACAACATTCCAAGTACAAAAACCAACTCATGCACGAAAACAAGTACAAAAATGATCTAAACACTACACAATCAGTCAAAGAACTATAAGATAAGTTGGTGAAAATCCTAACTTATCAACTCCCCCAAACTTAAACCATTGATCATCCTCGATCAATTCACAGAAAAGTAGTATAATCAAATGCAGATACGAGTGTGCAATGCCTCACAAGCCTATTTCGCAATCCAAGTTTCACTTATTCACAAAAATCATGCAATCCAAACAAATTCTCATTGGTAAACTATTAAGGAGAAACCTCACCGGACAGTGTTTGCACTCATCACTCAATCAAGCAAAAAGGGTTTTGAAATTTCACACAATCAAAGTTTTAGTTTATTTCACCATAGGTTTGACAAATTTCTCATCTCTCCACTGCTTGTTAGTGTGGTTTTTCAGGGAATCAGAAAGGTCTTCGTTTGGTTGTAATGTGGCTTACCTAAAAGGTAGGATATTTTTGGCTAAGTGACTCAAAATATTTCAATCAAACCCAAAGACTCAAACATATCATAACCACATCATTTTTTTTTCTCTCTATTTTCACACACAATCTTGTTCTTTTCCTTTCTTTTCTTTTCATCATTCTCGGGGTTCCTAAGAACTTGCTTTATGAACAACATAAGTAAGTTTCTTTCTCTTTCACCAATTGTTCATTTTTCTTTTTCTAACTTTTTCATGGAAACCCCCCTTTTTTCTTTCTTTTCGCTCATGGCCTCACATGGCCTCTCAACACACTCCCACAATTCACATCATCCAATAAATCACAATCATCTCATTCATCAACCCTTCTAATCAAAGAAAAATTCATTCAAGGCTCAAAGGGCTACAAGTGAAGATTCAAGGTTAGTGTATGGGGAATGGCTACGAAAGAACATGCCTAAAATCATTTTCACCCTATTACCACACTTAATGCAACCTCAAGAGAGAAATTCGTCAAATTCTAGGAAATAAATCTAACAACTTTGTCACTCATCAAACGAAAAATTGGTACAAATCTCACAAGGTAGAAATTTCGTTGCTCCTTAATAATTAACCAATTTCGAACAGTCATCATGCAAGAATTTAAGTTTCAAAGATCAACAAATCAAGCAAAACAGCTCCTATCATCAGCTACTCTATCACACAAATTGTCATTCTTAATCAGCAAATATCTCGATTATCAATCAATAATTCTAGTTCAAGCAAAGACAAACAAGTAGTCATAACACCATCATAATCAAAAAGTTCCGACTGTCCTATGTTCAAAAGCTCCTAAACATTGCTCAGACTATTCACTTAGAACAAGTACCACAAATCAAGAGTTCAAAAATACTAATTTTAAGTAAAAAGCCTTGCAGATTGTTCACACTGAAGCAAAAGAACAAGGATGGCGAAGGTTCAAATTCGAAAACAAAAACATCAAAAACAATGAAAAATCAACAAAAAATAGAAAAAAAATTGAAAGCAGAAAAAATGAAAACAAACAAACGTTTCCCTTTTCCTATCATCATCCCCCCAAACATATTCACTCGAAAGAGTGGAAAAGTTTGAAAGTTAGATAAGGAAAAGAGAAACGATACCTCATTCCTCCTCATCGGAAGGATCCTCCATCTGAACATCAGAAGATGCCCACACTGGCAGTCGGCGGCGGGGCTCCTGTCGAACACTCTGCTGAGGTTGGGAACTGGACTGAGGCTGCGTGTTGAGGAGCAGCTGCTGCATCTGAACATCGAGGTTATCCAACCTTGTGTTCACATTCCGTTGGAAGTTTGCCTGCAAAACAGCCTGCTGCTGCATGTACTGGTAGATCGTCGCCAGATCCACCCCGGAAGATGAAGACTCTCCCGCGAAGTGGTGTGGCGGCTGTCCACCAGTCTGATCAGGAATGTGCTGTCCTCCTTCGTCATCCTCGTCCTCGTCCTCGTCCTCCTCATCAGCTTCTGGGGGCGGCTGTGGCTCACTCTGATCTGGCCGGGTCAGTGGTCGGTGTCGGAGTCTGGAGGTGCCTGGACCTCCTCGTGCACCGGTCATCAATCTCATGTGTGCGGGGGTGCTCATCAACCAATTATCACGGAAGTGATAATCGGTGACGTGTGTGAGGTGCCGGTTCGGCAGTGGAAACCGGTCTCCATTGGACATCCGCAGGGACCAACCTCTCTCCCACGGCGAAATCATCTTCATCCTCACCAAAACCCCCGTGCCAAGACCTCGGTTGTCATCATCGAGCTCCTCAAACTGGGACAAGTTAATCCCCACAAATTCTGCAATCGGGGTGATCAATCCCCCGCTCCAAATGTTGCCTTTCTTGGCCTTGATTTGCTTCTTCCAATGGTCCATGACAAACGCTCCGAAGCTGAACTTTCCCTCTGTCAACATGCAGTAGAGGGCATAGAGTTCTCCAATTCTGACCTTGCCACTCTCGTGTCTGCCTGAAATCGACACCCCCATACATCTCTGGATGTATCTGAAAACAGGGTTGTCGATGGAAGGAGCCTTCAAATTCCCCGAGTCGAACACGCGCAAGTCATCGCTGGCATCTGCAGCGATTTGGGACCAGAAGCGAGCACTGTCGAAGCTTGGAGGAGGAACACCATCTCCCCCTTCGTAGACTCCCCAAATTTTCTCGAGCTAGTTTCTTGGGAGCTCGTGGTAATTGTTCATCAGCTGGAACCCAATTATGGTAGGCTCTGGTCCTGGTTCGACCTCAAAGACTCAGAGTGATGCAAGGAACTCCAAGACCAATGCCGGATAAGTTGGCCAACGGCCTGTCACCCATGCACCCCAGCCAATCCTCTCCAAGAGGTTCTCAACGTCGTTACGAATGCCCAGCAGATGCATCGTCTCCGGGCAGGGATAGAGTGTCTGTCGGATTGCGAACTCTTCCCCCAAGAACTTCTCGTAACGCTTCTGATGAGACCGTTTGGTGAATGTGGGTTGGAAGTCCATTGTCAATCTGCAAGGGTAGTGAAAAAATTTGTCAAAATTCATCACCATTCTTCACAAAATCCCAATGCAAGCATATCCAATTTGAGAAAAAATTCAAAGAAATCGATGTACCCATGCAAAATTGGTTCGACATTCATGCAATTCACTCCCAATTCTAGCCTATTATCATCACGTTTGACAGAATTTGGTCCAGAAATAATAAAGCTAGAAAATCACCCAAACAAGAAAAATTCCCCCCAAACATTAGTATGAAAAATTCAATGAAACTCAAGCACAAATCAATCACGAGCAAGTATATCGATGAAAACCACAAACCATATCGAGTAATCACCACGAAAAGCAACGAAATCGACAAAATTTGCAAAATGAAAACAAGGGCTCCAAACTCAAATTTTATCAAAAATCATGCTCAAATCCTTCAAATCATGTGAAATAATCAAAAAGGAGAGTGTTAGGATACATACCGTGGTTGATTTCGACGATTTTGGAGAGAAAAGTTCAAATTTGGGGTTGGGAGAGAAAAACCGTGCGTGTGTTTGTGTTTGTGAGGAAGAAAATGAGGTGAGGGGGTTTAAAAACTCGTCTCTGTTCGCGGCCCACAATCGACCGCGTCGATCGACGAGGCATCTTCGTCGATCGACGAAGCCCATTTTTCCTCGTCGATCGACGAGAAATGGCGTCGATCGATGGGGATGTTTTCCCTCCTCGATCGATGCCAATCTCGGACGATCGTCGTGGCCCGACTGGACTCGACATAATTTTGAAAAAAAATAAAACTGAACTGACTCGAAAATAATAGAAATAAATAAAACAGGAAACTGTTGGGTTACCTCCCAACCAGTGCTTGGTTTATTGTCGCTAGCTCGACAATACCTGACTTTTAAGGGCGGTTCAAGTAGTACTTCTCCACTGCTCCAATCTGAAGAGGGGTGTAGTACGGTTTCAGGTTTTGCCCGTTCACTCTGAAGGTCTTTCCATCTTGTCCGGCTAATTTAACTACACCGTTCATGAATTGGCTGATTACGGTGTATGGTCCGGCCCACTTTGATTGAAGCTTTCCGGGCATGAATCGAAGACGGGATTTGAAGAGGAGAACCTTATCACCTGAAGTGAAGACATGCGAGCGGATCTTTTTGTCGTGGAATCTCTTCGCTCGATTCTTGTAGATGACGTTGTTCTCATAGGCCTCATCCCGAAAGTCTTCTAATTCATTCAGTGCCATGGCGCGGTCTTCTGCGGCTGTCTTCCAATCCAAATTCAATTCTTTCACCGCCCTCCAAGCTTTGTGCTCCATCTCGACAGGAAGGTGACATGATTTTCCGAAGATCAGCTGATATAGAGATGTCCCAATCGGTGTTTTGTAGGCGGTGTGGTATGCCCAAAGTGCATCATCGAGAACTGCCGCCCAATCCTTTCTTTGCTTCACCGTCTTTTCCAGTATCTGCTTGATTTCTCTGTTGGATAATTCCGTCAACCCGTTCCCTTGAGGGTGATATGGAGTGGTGACACGGTGCTTTACTCCGTATCTGGCAAGAAGAGATGACAGCCATCTGTTGCAAAAGTGTGATCCCCCATCGCTGATCAGGGCTCTCGGTGTTCCGAATCTTGTCATCAGCTTCTTCAGGAACTTGATAACGACTTTGGAGTCATTGGTGGCTGTCGGAATGGCTTCGACCCACCGCGATACATAATCAACTTCCAACAGGATGTATGTGAATCCTTGCAATTTTGGGAAGGGTCCCATGAAATCGATCCCCCAGACGTCAAATATCTCCACTTCAATCACCGGAGTCTGTGGCATCTCATCCTTCCGCGAGATGTTGTCGGTCCTCTGGCAGCGATCACAACCTGTTATCCATCCGCGACAGACTTCGTAGATGGAAGGCCAATAGAATTCGCTTGCAAGGATTTTGAAGGCAGTCCGATTGGCCGAATGGTGTCCACCAGTAGGAGATGAATGGCATGCTTCGAAGATTTTGTGCCACTCGGACTGGGGCACACAGCGGCGAATGACGCCGTTAGCACATCTGCGCCACAGGTAGGGATCCTCCCAATAGTAGAATCTGACGTCATGCAGAAACTTTTTCTTTGCATAAGGGGAGCAATCCGGAGGAAGTACACCGCTGGCCAAAAAGTTGGCGAAATCTGCGAACCACGGAGTTTTGGATTCATAAATTTCCTTCATGTCCCTCAAGGCACAGACCTGTTCGTCGGGGAATGTCTCTCGGATTGTCAATTGCTGATCATCCCCCTTGACTGGCGGTTCAAGCCTCGACAGGTGGTCGGCGATGACATTCTCGCTACCCTTTCTATCCTTGATCTCCAAGTCGAACTCTTGCAACAATAAAATCCACCGAATCAGTCTGGGCTTGGCATCTTGTTTTGCAAACAAGTACTTGATTGTTGTGTGGTCGGTGTAGACAATTGTTTTTGAGCCTATCAAATAAGGCCGGAATTTGTCGAACGCATACACCACTGCAAGCATCTCCTTTTCTGTCGTGGTGTAGTTGCACTGAGCTGGATTCATACTTTTGCTGGCATATTGGATCACATGGAAGAGTTTTCCTTTCATTTGGCCCAGAGCTGCTCCAACAGCATAATCGCTGGCTTCGCACATCAATGTGAAAGGCTCATCCCAATCTGGTGCAGTCAGGACTGGTGCAGTTACCAGCACTTCTTTCAATCTCTCGAACGCTTTCGGCATTCTTCATCAAACACGAAGGACACATCCTTCTCCAACAAGTTGCACAGTGGCCGGGATACCTTTGAGAAGTCTTTGATGAACCTCCAATAGAATCTTGCATGACCTAGGAAACTTCGGACGGCTTTGACGTTTGTTGGTGGTGGCATCTTCTCAATGGCTATCACTTTGGCTTGATCTACCTCCAATCCTTCGGCTGACACTCGATGTCCCAGCACGATTCCTTCCCTCACCATGAAATGGCACTTCTCCCAATTGAGGCATAGATTTGTCTCGGTGCATCTCTTGAGTACAGTAGCCAAATTCTGCAAACAAAAATCATATGAGCTACCAAAAACCGAGAAGTCATCCATAAATACCTCCATGATGTCCTCGATCAAGTCGTGGAAGATGGCAGTCATGCATCTCTGGAAGGTGGCCGGCGCATTGCATAATCCAAAGGGCATCCGTCGGTAGGCGAATACTCCATATGGACAGTTGAATGCCGTCTTGTGTTGATCTTCTGGCGCCACAGCTATTTGATTGTGCCCTGAGTAACCATCAAGAAAGCAGTAAAAAGGATAACCAGATAATCTATCTAGCATTTGATCAATGAATGGAAGAGGGTAATGATCCTTGCACGTGGCGGAGTTTAAGGCTCGATAGTCAATGCAGACTCGCCATCCCGTGATTGGTCTTTGCGCTACTTCCTCTCCATCATCGTTCTTCACAATTTGCATTCCTCCTTTCTTGGCTACTACTTGTGTAGGGCTTACCCACTTACTGTCGAAAATCGGGTAGATCATGCCATGGTCAAGGAGTTTGAGGACCTCCTTCTTGACAGCCTCTTGCATGATAGGATTCAGACGTCGTTGTGCTTGTCTCTTTGGTTTCGCATCCTCTTCAAGGATGATCTTGTGCATACACAGCGAAGGACTGATTACTTTGATGTCTCCCAAGGTCCATCCAATGGCGGACTTGTATGTCCGCAAAACTCGCAGCAGCTAGTCAAGTTCCCCCTGTGAAAGATAAGCAGAAACGATAACAGGGTAAGTGTTGGCTGTGCCTAGGAATGCGTACCTGAGATGTGATGGGAGTGTCTTGAGCTCCAGAATTGGTGGATTGGAGCTGGAGATCGGCTGTCCTGGGGTTCCGTCGATCGACGAGTATGCTTCGTCGATCAACGCAGGTGCGGTCTTGGCGTCAATTGACGAGACATCAGACTCGGTCGACGCGGGCTCTCTGTAGCAGCTCGGCATTGATTCTCTTTTAAGTTCTTTCTCTCGGGTGATTTCCTCGAACACATCTAGTTCCATGACTAGATTCAGGATCTCCTCAGTGGCTTCATCCAGATTTGTGGACGAGGAAAGGGAGTGTTGCAGGCAATTCTCCAGGTAATCCGACTCACTTTTGAGACAGGTGAAAGGGGAAGACATTACCGGGCTGAAGCAGTTGATCATGTGGCATTCTTCCGCGTAGCTCCCATCGTCGTGCCTCTGTATTGCCTTGTAAATTGAGAACGTGATGGACTCATTGTTCACTTGGAATGTTAGCTTGCCATCTCGGATGTCGATCAATGCCCCTCCGATTTTCAGAAACGGTCTCCCAAGGATTAGAGGAATATTTCGATCCTCCTCCATATCAAGTACCACAAAATCGGCTGGAATTATGAAATCCTTGACCTTCACCAGCACATCTTCAACAATGCCCTTCGGATAGGAGACTGATCGATTAGCCATCTGCAGTGAGATCGTCGTGGGCTTGATGCTGCCGATCTTTAGCCGCTTGAAGATTGAAAGCGGCATCAGATTGATTGATGCCCCCGAGTCGCAGAGAACCTTGCCGAAGGTCTCACCTCCGATGACACACGAGATTGTGAAGGAACCTGGGTCCTCCCTTTTGATCGGCATATTCTTTTGGATGATGGCGCTACACTCTTCGAACAGGTTGACCGTCTCATGCTCCACGAGCGGTCTTTTCTGAGAGACCATGTCTTTCAGAAACTTGATGTACCCGGGCATCTCTTGAAGAGAAACTACCAATGGAATGTTGATATGCACCTTTTTCATTGTCTCCAGAAATCGTGCATATCTTTCGTTCATCTTGGTCTTGGCAAACCGCTGCGGATACGGCAGAGGCGGTTTCTTCATTGGCGGTTGAGGAGCAGCCGTCAAGCGACGAGGTTCAGGCTCGATCGACGCCTCTTTTGAGGCTTCGTCGATCGACGAGGGTGCTCCGTCGGTCGACGGAGCTTTGCCTGTGGCGGTTTCTGCCTCTTCTTCGGCTTCTTCTTCATCTCGGGCGCCTTTTTCTGATTGTTCAGGTCCTTCATAGGTCTTGCCCCCTCTCAGAGTGATAGCGTTCACTTGATTCCTCTGATTCTGATTCTTGGGATTGACCTGGGTGTTGCTCGGAAGTTGCCCCGGCTTGTGTTTGGTCCCAAGAGCATCGGCGATCTGGTTGACTTGATTCTCAATGATCTGTACGTGCTTTTGCACCTGATCGACCTTCGTGTTCACCCCCGAAATCTCCTATTTCAGCTTGGCTACAGTATCTATGGAGCCTTCCATGAATTTAGCCAAAATCTCCTCGAGATTTGGCTTCTTCTTCTCTACCACTTCTCCGTTTTGTACAGCGAATCCTGGCGGTGGTTGCTCTGCAGCTTGTGGATTTGCATAAGAGAATCCAGGATGATTCCTTGCATGGTTGAAGGCATAGGGCTGATTATGCTGCTGATTGTGTTGCTGAAATCCTCCACGGTAATTGTTGTGATAACCGCCCCTTTGAACGAAATTCACATCAGCATTGTTCTCCTCGATCGGCCCTTGCACTGCATCAACTGCAGCAACCGTTTTCTCTTGCTTCAGGTTAGCAAATTCTTCCCTGAGCTTTTTCAGCTCGGATGCCAAATCTGGTTGCTCGGCAACTTTTTCCACAGCTTTTTCCACCACTTTCTCTACAGCTTTCACAGGCCGAGTTCGGCTTGTAGACCACCGTTGAGTGTTGTTAGCCATCTTCTGGAAGAACTCCATGGCCTTTTTCCCACTCTTCGTCATGACTGTATCTCCAAGTGTGGTGTCCACCAGTTTGGCCGTCTTATCATTGAGCCCTTCGTAGAACGCCTCAGCTTGTTCTCCTGGCGGAAAACCATGTCCAGGACAGGCCCTCAACAGTTCTTTGAATCTTTCCCATGCTTCACTGAAGCTCTCATCAGGCCTTTGAGCAAATCTGATGATCTCTTTCCGTCTCTGCCTGATAACAGTCGGAGGGAAGAAGTTCCCTAGAAACTCGTTTCTCAGTTCGGTCCACGTACTTATGCTTCCTTTGTCTAGTGCAGTGAACCAGGACTGTGCCTTATCCCTCAGAGAGAATGCGAACAGACGCATTCGGATGGCACTCTTGCTGACTCCTCCAATTTTCACAGTATTGCAGAGCATAATGAATTTGTCCAGATGCGCATAGGGATCCTCGGTAGCTCTCCCTCCGAATTGGTTTTGTTGCACCATCTGTACCAATCCGGTCTTCAGTTCAAAATTGTTGGCATTGATGCCAATCTTGAAATCTGTCTCCTTGAACCGAGGTTTGTACCTATTCTGCATGGCTTCTTCTTCTTCCTCATCGTCAGATTCCTCTGGAGGAGGATCCTGATTGTCTTCCTCTCCATTGTCAGGATTGTCCTCAAACAGTGGGTTATGGCGAAGATCCCTTCCATTCGGATTGTTCCTCTCAAGGTCGTATTGTTGGATCTGCGCCCTCATAGCTTGAACTTCTTGGAGAAGCAAAGCCTGCTCCTCTGCAGTTAGAACTGGTGGAGGCGGTGGTGCATTATCTTCCATTGTGTGACCACTCGAACTTTCCTGAGCACGCTTGTTTCTTCGGATTCTTCTGCAAGTAGCTTCAATGTCCGGATAATAGTAGAGTGGGTCCTTTCCTCTGGCTCTTGTACTCATGCACTACCTGTACAGCAAAGGAGGTAGTGAGATACAACTGGAAAATAAGACAAAACGAATTGAAATTTTGAAAAGATAAACACGAACACGTCGATTGACGAGACGTATGCTTCGATCGATGGAAGTAAAATAGCTTCGTCGATTGAGGCTAAATTGCATCGGTCGACGAGAAAAACGATAATGCGAGAAAATTTAGAAAAATACGAAAATTACAGCCTAAAGCAATATTTCAATCACAGACTTAATAGTAAGATTAATTCTATTCTTTCCCCGGCAACGGCGCCAAAATTTGATCACTAAAATTATTAAACAGTGACTTAGCAGAGCTAATAATATAGCGGCAAAGATAAAATTATCGATCCCTCTGGGAAAGAAGTAACGAAAAATCTTGAAGTACTAAGTCGGACGTTCTTGAAAATACTGATTAGGAAAATCGAATGAAAAGGTTTTGGTTGTTTTGAAAATCGCAATCTTTGCTATCAAAAATTAAACAGGACAATTAAAAAGCTTTTGAAATCAAATAAGAGAAGCACAGATTCCAGGGATATCTACCTATCAAGTATGACATGTATGAATTAATCGATTAATTCCCAATTTTAATTCCTCTTCATAGTGAAACATCAGAAAATTATTACGAACTTCTTTGTCTGACAATTCGTAAAGTAGATTAGTCAATTACCTATCTCCGTTCGGTCTCAAGATAAATCAACTAACTCCAAAAGATCTACAGATTTATTCCTACAATTAATCTCCTTCAGTTACGACAAGAAATCAGATTATATTGTGAAAATCTCTTTCGATTGAAAACTGTTACAGTTACGTCTCTAGAATTCAACTAGTAATCCTAAGTTGTGGCCAACATACTTAAAGATTAAGAATAAAACCAGATTTCACAAACTACGAAGGGAAAGGGAAAATAATTCGATTAATCACAACATGCATACATTGATAGTTCGAAACCCTAGAATCTGAGAAGGGATTTAGTTACACATATTCATGGTAATATTGATCATAGAAAAATACAACCTGAATTGCATAAAAATTGGAATCCGAAAGTCTTCTCGGAAAAACTTGTCTTTGTTCTTCCCTTTGTTCTCTCATTTACCATTCTTCTTCTTCATGTCATTATGACGCAATTTAGAAGAACTTTTAGCAAGAGATCTGGAATGAACTAATAAGGCAAGACTACTCCCACTGCTTCCTTCATTCCTCTTTTCTTTGACATCACTCTTTCGACTCGGAAGCAAATCAAAGTGACTCACAGAAAAGACTGAAGAAGCTTCTGTTCATACAAGATCCTTGAGCAGACTGTGAACAGTACACTCACTCTTGTTTTTCTCAACAGAAATTCTGAAGTCATCAAATGACTTCGGTAACGTGTTGGGTATCAAGTCAATTTTGACATCACTGTCAATTTGACCACCCATCAATGTGTACTGATCTATGAGTTGGATGAGTGATACCACATGTTCACGTACCGAACAGTTCTGACCCAGTTTATGTCTTACAATACGCTTGATAAGACTGGATCTAGAATGTCCATCGAGTCTGCCATATGCCACGTCAAGACGTCGCATAATGTCACACGCAAACCATACATCACTATAATGAGGACGCAGTGCATCTAACATACCAGCCAAGATATACTGTCTGGCCATGCCATTCGACCACATTCACATGTGATACTGTGCACGCTCCTCATCGGAAGATGTATCAGTCGACGAACTCAGACAGTGAGTTTGCAGAACAAATGTCCAAATGAATCCAAGAGCTTGACAATGTCACTTTTCCATCCAGGAAAATTCGGACCAGTCAAGAAATTGTGTACGATTGAATTAATGAGCGATGCAATAATAGACATATCTGAAAATGAATAAGCGAATTAAAGTAAGCACATACTATGAACAATTGAAACAAATTTGCATAGTAACCTTTAGATAAAAACAATACAATTTGTTTCCTCCAATTGCCCAAGCTAATTCACTGCAAGCTGCCCCAGCAGACGTTTACAGCAAACGCTCAACCAGACCAAAATGATCCTTTAATTTCTTAACATGCCAGGTATCTTAAGCAAAAGAAATTAATATTGGAGATCTCAAGACCATGTTCACCTATCCGGAGCAGGGACATCTCAAAAGAGTTATACTCCAGGCAACATCTAAGCCAAAGTAACCACAATCCTAACTCCGGATGATAAAAGGCAATTTAGCATACGTACTCGATGATACGTGCGTAAAATGACCCGTATTTTGATATGTGTACATGCTTGTTTGTGGCTATTTTACTCCCGTATCATATGTTTTTGTTGTTCTTTGGTTGTGTTTTCGTGTTTTTGTGTTTGGAATGGTGTAGGTTGTGTTTTGGGCATAAACGAGCAATTTTGGTGGAGTTTTGGAGGAAAATCGCACGTGTTTGGAGTTTGGAGAGCTCGTGCCAAAACTCAATTCTCAGCACTTGGCTGTTTTCAGCATGGCAATGGATAGAGCTTCGAGCTAGCTTTCCAACGCAACTGGAATCGGGTCAATCAAAGTTCGGGAGAGGAAGTTATGGCCAAAACCGTGAGATCGCGCAGGACCGGCCGAGCCTGTGCAGGACCGGTCGAGCGAGCAAACAGAGACTCGGCTCGGTCGAGCCAAATTTCGCTTGGCCGAGCCAAGTCATTTTTTGGTGGTTTTTGGCAGTTTTTGATGGCCCGGGCGAGCCAAACTTTGACCGGGCGATCCGAGGCCCTGTTTACTCATTATAAGAAGGGGAAGAGGCGGTTATTTGGGAGCTTTTTGTCACTTTTAACCTACGATAGTAGATTTCTCCCTAGATTCTATTTTTCCATTTCAAA
>JAPKLW010002019.1:6478-54572 GCA_026898455.1 Plectranthus barbatus
CGATCCATGCACACACCACACCATATATATATATATATATATAATATATTAATTATATTATATTATATATATATTAATATGTATATTTTATATTTTATTTTTATATTAAATCTTAAAAATTATTAAAAAACTTGGTGATGTGATTGTTGATGTCAAAAAATTCAAAAGTGGGTATTTGTTGAATATGTTTAATATTTTGGGTATTTTCATAATATGTTTAGTGGTTTTGGGTATTTAAAATATTTTTCACTTAGGGGATACTAGTAAGTATAACGTGCAGTGGAGATTTTCAGATCAAACTGGTAGTTTTTGTTCAGTTTATATCTTTTAAAATAGTTTGTCAGCGAGTAGAGATTTAAGTGTTCAGTTCAAATGTACTTCAACACTAGAATGTGTTAGTTTTAAAACCCTTACAGAAAAGTAAAAAGCAATAAAGAACTATAATTTATAGAGGTTCGGACAACATGTCCTACGTCATCTCTTCATACCGTGGTCTGGAAATTCATTAAGCCTCCATTACAGAATGGTCTCACAATCTATTGCTATCTGCCTATTTGGTAGATGTCAGTGTCCACAAGTCCACTAGCACACTCGTTCAGGCCTCTGGTTTTTTTGGCTTCGCAGACTTGGAGTGTGGGCATACCACGCAGTCTTCTCCTCCGGATATTGAGAGCTTTATAGTTCCTCCCGAATTGTTGAACTGGTTGGCTTGATACCCGTAATAATCTCTGCTAGAGATCTGCAATGACTGCTGTATTTTTTCTTGGAGAGAAAGAACACCAAAAATATATTTAGAGCTTAGAAGCTACGAGTCTCATGTTCAAGCGATGACACACGGTAGGCTGAGAGTTAGCCTTGATTATATAAACGCTTCGGGTTTTCTCTTGCATAGAGTGTCGTTGCTATTTTCAGGTTTCTATTTATAGACGAAGAAGCATTTCAAAATTGTAGTCGTTTGGAGATATTTGAGCATCGTCCAATCTGATGCGTCTCTTTTCTGACGGGAGCAAGACGTTTTTCTTGAATCTTGCAACTGCTACGTCCTTTTCTGACATAGGATGTTGACACTCTGTTTTTGTGTTAGAAATACTCTGCCATTCTGAGGAATCTAACTGGTTCGTGCTTCATCAATCTTTAAGGAATCTCAATTCTTAAAGACCGATCTTTATGATTCATTTAACTTGTTCTCTTTATCTCTTCGTGTGATTAGAAACTGAACCTGTAAACTGGAGATGATTCAGGTTGGTGTCTTCGATCAGTTCCTCTTAGTCATCAGCTTCAAACTAGAAGTTGGTCTCTTCTTTCTTTTCACACGATCCGAACTGGGGTTTTGGATTTCTATCCAGTTTGTCTTGATTAGCTTGTAAGTTCCATTACAACTCGATGTATATCTTAACAGAATTTTACAAGTTTATGCGAACTAAACTAATCTAATGACACTTATAACTTGGTGATTTCTATAAATTCTTGACACATTAACATAATAATTAGGTAGGAATACTTCATAATAATATTTTATATTTAGTGTATAAAAATAATAACATAAAATTTAGGGAAATTAAAATAATGCTCGAGTGCTAAAAAGTTCATAATATTCTTAATTTATATTGTACTATTAGTTCTTTAATATCTATTAGATGATAAAAAACTATAAATCACTTTAAAGAAAAATTATCAAGCTACACACAACTGTGGAGAAATTCAGCTAGGATAAAAAATAAACAACCCATATGAATTTTCTTCCGGAATTAATTAAAAAAATAGAATTAATAATATTTAGGTTAAAAGTACGTAAAATCAAACAATTTGTTAGAAATATAGGTCAAATTGGTTCGAATTTGTCTCATATTAGTGATTTGTAAGCAAAATGCACACGTAATTATCATCAATCGTTTTTTGAGTATTCAACTACAAGAATTTTTTTTTTAATAAATTAAATTATTACTATTCGAGCATGCGATAATTTCCCACTCTTCACACTCCTTATGAAGCAAGGTATTGCTACAAATTTGTGAGTTTAAATGAGTCGAGCTAGTTGAATTAAAGTTATTCAAATCAATAAAAGTTTATTCATGCTGGTTGAATAAAGATTGTTTATTAAACTATTTAAATATGAGTTTCACAACGTTTGACTTTTAAATTCTTGAACAAGCCTAATTAGTAAATTAGCTTTAAATATAACTATTAACTTTCTAAAAATTTACATTTTTAATATTTGATTTAATCATAATAAGTGTAACAAGTTTTTGATTATCAAATAAAAAAAATCTGAGTAAATATGACTGAAAAATGAAATGCAAGATTCAATAAAATAAATAAATATCAAGAGCATATAATTTGTTGCTCTACTTGTACCCATTTCATATTATGTTCAAAATTCTCAATTCTACCATATATTTTATTTTATGAAATTTTACATCCATGTGTACAATATATGCACATTCATAAAATAAAATACATTTTGCAATACAAGTATTCATACTATAAATGTGCACGTACAAATTAATTCTACATTTCTTACCATACTTAATATTAATTATAATATATTTTACTATTGCTGTGAATCGAATCCTTCGTATATCGCAGATAAACAATAATAGAGAGAAAACAATAGAGAGAACACGATGGAGAGAAAATAGAGAATATTATTAATCATTGATGTATAGAGAATTACAATATAATGTCCTATATATAAGGATGAAATCATATCTTCTATAGAAATCTAGAAAGATATGTATATATATCTCTAAAGTATATCTTAAGTAATGTCCATCAAATAAATATATTTATAACACTCCCCCTTGGACATTACTTCGTTATGTTCATGCCTCGTTAAAAACCTCGCCAAAAATTCTATGGGATAAAACAGTCGAGGAAAAGAGTACATGACATACGTTTATTATGTGTTGCACTAGATGCCTCATTAAAAACCTTAACTAAGAAAACACAATGGGAAAAAACTCAGCAAGGAAAAAAGAGTACATCTATTTAGCCTTCTGGGCATAATGTAAACCTTCAAGGTTTAATTTTAAAATGTCGCTCCCCCTCAAAACAATGATATTCAAAATCTTCATGATTAGTTTGAATTTATCACTTTACTGCACATGATGATCTTATAATTTTAAACAATCCAATACTATCCATATATGTAGAAAGTGACTCTAAGAATAATCTTCATGATTATCACAAGATATATATTCTAAATAACAAATTGATAATTCTTGGGGAATTGATGTGGGTAAAAGAATACAACTCTAGTGTACCCACTACTCATATATGCAACACAAGTATATTATCCTCATACTGGAGGGTGATGAACATTTTAAGTATCATAATATCATATGATCTTCCAATGTATGCAAAAGAATATTAATCATACTACTTTTGTAATTCTCAAAAGAAAATATCATCTATGAGTGGTTTAAGAAAGTATTCAAACTGATAAGAAACGTCAATACCACAACATATAATAAAATAAGCAGTACGAGATCTATAATTATCAAGATCAAATAAGTATTCATTTGGTCACTTAAACCACCAATGTCATACTTGGTTTTTCATAGAATATACCAAGATTTGTATACCTTGAAGATAACAAATAATGTACTTATTTCAATGTCTCTTAGTAAGAGAAGCACCAAGTCTTGCTAGCAAGATAATTTTGAATATTGTATCAAGCCTGATAAAATAGTGTATAAAAGACACTTAAATAGAGAACTTCTGGTCCAAAAATATCATGTTATCTTCTTTAAGTCTAAATGAGACGTTATCCACTTCTGGGGATCAAATAACATTAGTGTTCTGAATAGATATAATAGATCTCTCTAGAACTCTTATTATACATCGACTAATGTTAGAAATAATAATAACTCCTTTGGGGGATTGTCGATATGCAGGTCGACATAATACTTGGTCTTATCCAAGTCTTTTTATTTCATACTCCGTCTTTAGGCATGAATTAATTTTCAAATTAATATATTCCTTCTTCAAGAGGAATTTATACAGTGATCTCATCACTATATATGTTGTGATCTGTTTTCCATAAAATCCATCGGGGATTTAATATAAATATTATCGTACAATGACTCATATCAATATGTAGTCATGGAATTTAGTTACTGCATATATAAATTTATATTTTCTGCCATAGAAATTAAGTAGCGTAACATTATGCCATCCAAAATAGGAGAGTAATTTATTTAAAATCAAGTATGGGTCTCTGCAAAAAACCCTTGAGATTTTAATCTCGCTCTATATTTCACCACCTCATAGTAATCATTATATCCTGCATGGATAATAATCATGAGCAAGTTGATCTCTATTCCAATTGCTCATTTTTATATTTTGGCTAACCGTAATGCTTCTAGCATTTAAGCTCTGGATCCAGATGAGAGCAATAATGGAATAAGTATGTTGTCGACAACTATAAAGTTTATGTTCTTCTCCTTTACTTATAGTATTCATGGCATTATCTGATTTTTATCATTTCTCATAATATTTTGATTTATTTGTTCCGCAATCCCAATAATATTATTATTTGGTGCACGTGCTAATGTATTGGGATTCTTGTCTTCAGGACAATCCTCTTCGGGAGGTCACATATTCCTCTTCAGGGGTCACCGGAGTGTTATTTATATATTTGATTTTATTGACCGCAGATTTTTTATTTATGCACCAATATATATCTCATACTTCTGGTATGAAATCTCTCATACTTCTAGTATTAAGGAGTTTCATTCATTTGGTCCATTAGGGTCTTTAATTATTTATGGTGCATAAGTTCAATCACTCCACTATATACAATAGATGCATTTATAAATGCATATGGCAGATTACTTGCTAAATATTGCAAGTTTTGATTCATTCATGTGTGGCTTTAACTATGAAGATCCTTTTATTCTTTGACATTTTTCGGCATTCCATTATCTTTGGGCTTATATCTCCCCCCTAATGCCGACAAATGATCTTCTTTATATTTACAGTCAACGTACTCTATAATGGACTACTAGGGTTTATTTATAGACGGAGATTTTTGTACAACGTATATTTTAATTTATATTACGTTGAGAGTCCATAGAGGTGATATACAAATATAGACTGTAATAAAATGATTCGCAGATGGGAAATGATTATTTATTTACCACACTATTATATTGGGGATAGTTACAATATGCAGCTGGTCCGATTTATTGGAATAATGACCATGAATTTTAAAACGACCCTAATATTTGATAAATTGGTCAAAATATATCTTCTAAAAGATAAATTTTTATATGTATGTGATATCACATTATGATAATCCGACACCTTAATAGTAATATGCCCAATAAGACCCCAGTGTCATGCCATAAGTTAGAAATTATGGGTCATTAAATTTTATTTTCATCGCAACATGATAATTAAGTTGAATAAATGCATTAAAAAAACATTCAAGTAAATAAAACTCAACAATTTCATTGTGCATAGATAATTAAAAGAAGTGCTCAATAAGTTCATAAATAAAAACCAAAATAACAATATTAATAAATGGAATGCAAATCATAAGGAATCCTAAAGATCTTAAAAGTAATCTAAAAGTTAATTTGTGTGGATCTTCATCCTGAACGAGCTCATCTTTCAATAAGTCATCATCATCATCTTTATCATGATTGATAACCAAGTTTGCTTTAGGCAAATCTCGGATATTTTTGCCCTTATTTTTTTTTAACATTCTTTGATATGCTTCCACTAAGTGCAAAGGAGTACGACATATGCGAGACCAATGACCATCACATCCACACCTATAACAAACTTTCTTGTCAACTGCTTGTTGAGATGAATTTGCCTTTTGTAGGTGTGATTTATTGTCATTTCTTCTTCCATAACCTTGAGATCTATTGTTGTATCCATGATCTCGGTCACCCCATTGTGATCAGTCTCTTCTACCACGAATGTATCCTCGACCTCGTCCTCTACCTCTGGTAGCATTGTATTGTTGGTCAATAGCATGTGCTTCAGGCACAACTTGTGAACCAAAAGGTCTTGCATTATGGTTTGTCATAAGAAGTTGGTTGTGTTTTTCTGCTACTAGTAAAGCAGATATAAGTTCAGAATGTTTACCATAATTTTTAGCTCGGTACTGCTGCTGGAGTACGAGATTACTAGCATGAAATGTTGATAGTGTTTTTTCTATCATTTCAGTCTCTGTAATTTTCTGCTTACAGAGTTTTAATTGCGACACAATTCGGTGTAAAGCTGAATTATATTCATTTACAGACTTAAAATCTTGAAATCGCAAATTTAGTCAATCAGATTGTGCTTGAGGTAGGATAACATAAGTTTGTTGATCAAAGCGATCCTTCAGGGATTGCCATAAGGTAACAGGATCCTTTTCAGTGAGGTATTTATTTTTGAGGTCTTTGTTCAGGTGATGACGAAGAAAAAGTAAAGCTTTTGCCTTCTGGGCAGAGCTACTTGAAGAACCTTGAATTATAGTCTCGCTTAGGTCACATGATGTAAGATGAATCTCAACATCTAAAGCCCATGTTAAATAGTTACTGCCATCAAGGGCGAGCTCAACAAATTCTCTTTTATTGATATCAGGCATTTGAACTACATAAATTATACACAAATTAATATGGATAAATAAGAATCAAATATTAGTGGGCTCTCAGTTTTTGTAATATATATATTCAAAAAATTCTTAAGAAGTTATTTACTTTGTCTCCAACATATATATGATTTCCAACAAATTACTCATTTTATTTCCAACAACTTATGTTATTTCCTAGATTTTACCACAGTTACCATCAAGCATAAACTAACTAAATGATATGTCATTTAACTTTGCAAACGTAATTAAATGTTAAATGCAAATGATAAAGTCATCATATTCACGCAAAGAAGCCAAACATACAAGTGCAATATTATGGTGTTATTCCAAATTTTAAGGATAAGCAAATTCAGGAACATATTAAATAAGCCATCCTCATAATTAAAATTTTGAACGTATATAATAGCTCCCAAGAAAATAGTCCTAAAATATAATTATAGAACCTCCAATACACCCAAAATCACGAAAAGAAAAAAAATCTTAAATTTCAGGTTACCCAATCAAATTTCATTATGTTCATATCCTAAATCAGCCCTTATATAAGAAAATAAAATAAAGAATACCCTAAAATTAGTCAGTGATCAACCTCAAATACTAATAACAAACAATTTATTTACCGTCGAGACATTCATTTCAATAACAATTTTAATTTTGAGTTTTGACCACCATAACAAAGAAAATCCTCCAAAAAGGCAAAAAAAAATATAAACGCATAGTAGTTTAGAATTTGATCGGCATACGTATTCCCCAATTTAAAAGAGATCCGTCGAAAAATTAAAATTCTCTGAAAATTTATTCAGTTTGCCAATTACAGAAAACGAGAGATAAAAGATGAGCGATAAACAAATATTTAGATTTGTATATAAAAAGATGTAGTACCTTGCAAGAAAGACACGATTCTTTCTTAGGGCAAACCAATCAAAGTTCTTGAGTCGGTAGAACAATTCGTGCTGATAACGTGTTGTGAATCGAATCCTTCGTATATCGCAGATAAACAATAATAGAGAGAGAACACGATGGAGAGAAAATAGAGAATATTATTAATCATTGATGTATAGAGAATTACAATATAATGTCCTTTATATAAGGATGAAATCATATCTTCTATAGAAATCTAGAAAGATATGTATACATATATCTCTAAAGTATATCTTAAGTAATGTCCATCAAATAAATATATTTATAACAACTATAAATATATTGTAATTTTAAAATAAACAAATGAAAAAAAAGTAAAAAAATGGATCCAGGTAGAAATGAGTTGTATGGAGAGTGAGAGAGGGGATAATAATAAGTGGGTTTCACCATACAGACAGAGGAAATTTAAACATCAGATACCAACTCCAAGGCCCGACTATCTTCATCAATGATCGGATATGATCCAACTATTTAATAAAATATTATTTTTTCTTTCATCAATCATACAACTCACAACCTAATACTCCCTCCGTCCCATTAGAGTAGTCCCATTTCTTTTTGGCACGGAGATTAAGGGTTGTGAGTGTAGTGGAATTAATATTTTATTGGTGAGTGTGAAAAAGTTTGTCATTTTAGGAAAATGGGACTAATTTATGGGACAAACAAAAATGAGAAATGAGACTACTTCAATTGGATGGAGGGAGTACTATTTACCATTTATATCATCGACTCAACCCAAGTTACATTTCTAATACTATAATATAAGAGATTAAAAACATATTTCTAGTTAATAATTATATAATAAATAAATTATTACGTACTAAGTTTTTATATTTTACTTGAAAAGAAAATTGTGATAATAAATATAAAAATTAACAATATATACAACACAAAAATTAAATTACATATATATTCATTTTAATGGAAATGAGTTTTTTATAATGTGTGAAACTATAGTAATATTTAATTTTATTTGTAAAAAAATTGTGAATATTATATATTTCTTCAATTAATTATCTTTTATGAAATTAATCCTATTTAAATTTAGTTTATTTTTTATGGATCTCAATAAAATTTTAAGTTATATATATATATATATAGATATATATTCTCTCGGCGCCCAAGTTCACCTGCAACACAAAGTCACGAGAAAGCTACCAAAAGTTTTCACTTTTCATTATTTTATTAATTTTCTAATTTTTGTCCTATATGGGTGACCACAACCACCACTGCGAATGCCTTAATAAAAGCATACCATCACCACCCTCGCCATTAATGCTTTCGCACCATCTCTGCAATTACTCCATTTCTAACACTTCTTCATCTCCCCCTCCCCACCTTTTTCTTCTTCGCCTTCCCTCTTCTTCAACTATTACTCTCTTTCTCCCTCGTATTTTTCTTTTCTTTTCTTTTCTTTTCTTTCCCTTTCATTACCACAAGCCACCAATTCTTTCTTAAATTCTACTCACAGGAAAGGCACCATCGGCAACAAACCTGAAGACCCTTCATTCTTCCCCGCTCAAAATTCGACTTGCTCGATCCATTTCATCTCCAAAACCAGATCTCCTTCTTCTCACTTTTGCGAAAACCCTAATTCTTGATAAGGGTTTTCTTCTTCTCAAAGTATCTACAGCAGTAAGTTCTCTCTCACTCATATACTTCATTGCATATGTAATTAATTAATCTTAGCAAGTCCCATGTTTGTGTCCCTTTCAGCAACCATAACTCCCCAAAACAAATCAGAACTCTCTCATTTGTTTTTAAGGAGACTAGTTCTAGTTCCGTACTCTCTGTATTCCATTTCTTGCTGTTTTAGCGTCATACATACATATATTATATTTTTTTTTCTTGGGCAGAGAGAGAAAACATTTGAGTTGGACGCCACCGAAGATCTCGTCGGCGTCATATGTAATGTTACAATAGTTTGAAAAAAAAATAGAGAGAGTTTGAAAGAGAGATACAGCTGGTGTCTAAAAAGGGCAGTTCGCTCTGTCAACTCTCTTTTACCTTTGCTGCATTTTCTTTCTTTATTTATTTATTTCTCGTTTTTTATCCTTTGGCAGGTCACGACAGAGGAGATGAAAAGTCATGTTTGAAATCGCAAACCAAGAAACGATAATGCCCATCAAAACCCTTAAAATGAAACAACTGATTTTTCTTATAAATGTTTTTTTCCATAATTTACTATGTAAATAAATAATGAACGAAGAAATGAATGGGATCTGGAACGAACACCTTTTATCACAGCACTTGCACTTGTCCGCACTATCCAAATGGCCAACAACGAGCAAGAGATGAAGCCTAGGGTTTCGAGGAGAACTAGATCTAAAACATAACTTCTATTCAGTGCTCTTATCTATAAAGATGCACGACGTCAGTCATAGGAAATCCTGCAATTGAAGCACGAGAGAGAGGCCGCCGAGATCAAGCTGAAGAAATATGATGTCGCGTTCGATAAATGGAACGATGATGCAGTGCGGGAGATGTTGAAGTGTAATTTAAAGATTAATATGCTGGAGCAAAAGTGCAAAGAATCATTTGAGGCAGGCCGTGCAGCTGGTAGACTGGAGATGACTGAGTTCGAGGAGTACTAAGCTGTCATTCGCAAAGCGAGGCTGTCGGGGGAAAAGGACTGCTTCAGTTGCGAAGATGGTGGCTGACAGTCTCGTTTTGTGGATGACGGCTTGGTACTCTTCGGATTCAGTCATCTTCAATCTACCAGCAGCACGGCCAGCCTCAAATGATTTTTTGCACTTTTGCTCCAGCATATTAATCTTTAAATTACACTGCAACATCTCGCGTACTGCATCATCACTCCATTTATAGAACGCGGCGCCATATTTCTTCAGTTCGATCTCAGCAGCCTCTTCCTCGTGCTTCAATTGCAGGATCTCCTCTGCCGATTGACTACGTGCATCTTTAGAGACAAGAGCAGTGAATAGAAGTTATGTGTTAGATCTTGTTCTCCTCGAAACACTAGCCTTCACCTCTTCCTCGTTGTTGGCCATTTGGAGAGAGGATATGTTGTAATAAAAGACCTTCGTCCCAGATCCTTTTCATTTTTTCGTTCATTATTTATTTACATGGTAAATTATGAGCATTTAAAAAAGAGAGAAATTATGAAATAACCAATTTGACTTTTGTATCTAACTATTTTAGCCACACTTACGAATACATCTCAAAAGTATACATTTCTAATATTTTCAGATTAAATTAAGATATTTTAAAAAATAAAGTAATATTCATTAAATATTATGTTCTGTGTGTGAGAGAGTGTAGTGCTACCGAGTGAGACCGGCTGACACACTATCAGTGGTGAACATGAGTGCCACTGAGTGAGATCGAGAACTATTTAAAAAAAAATATTACTGAGTGAGACAAAGTGCTATTTAAAAAAATACAAAAAATTATGTCTAAATAATTTTGTGCAACCAAATTTGATTTTTATATCAAAATCTATTCACATTCATGCACATTTCTCTATTAAATTAATTAAATTTAACTACTGGATTTAACATGAATGTAAAAAAAATTGGCTTTCAAATCAAGTTTATACTGATTCCAATGCAAAAATTTGTACTTTTGGCTAAAATTGTGATAAGTTTATAAGAGTTACTAAAATTGTAATGTATTTTATAAAAATGACTATTCTAAATAAATAAGAC
Organism: Plectranthus barbatus; assembly: GCA_026898455.1. Classification (NCBI taxonomy): domain Eukaryota; kingdom Viridiplantae; phylum Streptophyta; class Magnoliopsida; order Lamiales; family Lamiaceae; genus Plectranthus; species Plectranthus barbatus. The sequence goes on from JAPKLW010002019.1 coordinate 17,654, forward strand.
TAAAAAATATATTTATAAGAAAAACTGAGGCCTTTAATACAAAAGAAGAACCTTCTTATTAATGTTTCTGAGACTGAGCTACCCCAATTCAATTTTCTTGATAAAAGCTCAAAGATAATCATTGTACTCCCCTTTCTTTGACAATTGATGAAAATACTCTCTCTCTTTCTCTCTTGTAATGGCAGTACAAGATAATTGATGTATATTATTCTTTTAAATATAAAGTTACAACTTAACAAGTACATTTATGGGACAAACTTTCATATAAGCATAAGTTTATCGATCAAATTTATGGGTAGGAAGGGTGAACCGGTAAAAATGTAAGAGCATTTCATTATTCATGAATATACTCTTTATGTATTTATATGTTACAAAGAAACGCCTATCATTACCTTAAAAGTTTATAGTGAGATTCTAATTCGAGCTTAAGTTGGAATTATACATTCTTGAGCTATGTTACAAGTCATAATCAAGAATTTCATGGGTGTAGTAGAGTGAATCGTGCTGCTCTTCCGGTTAGTCGGAGTGCCTCGAATTTTTGCTTTGGTAGAACTCCCTCTGATAGATATTTATTGATTGGATTCATCCATGAATCCTGGGGATCATTCAACGGGCAAATCTCCATTGGTTCATAATCATGATCCTTTGTGGCTGGCCAAAGTGCCACGGTAAGTTAGACGGTTCGAGTTCCCCATGAACATGCAGAGGCAGTCAAATTTGCAAGGGCATCTGCGAGCGAGTTCTCATCCCGAGGAACGTGTGTCACTTCTACTTCTTCAAACTTGGATTCATGTTCTTTGGCCAATTCATGGTAAGCCAGCATTCGAGCATCTCTTGCTTGGAATTCTCCTCGAACTCGATTGACGAAGAGTTGTGAGTCAGACGCTATCTTTAATTTTTTTACTTCTAATTCCAATGCTAGTTGTAGTCCGACAATTAGTCCTTCATACTCGGCTATATTGTTAGTAGTTCGGAATTCGAAGTGAACAGCTCGTTCGATGACCTATCTTTCGGGTGATACAAGTAGTATCCCGGCTCTACTCCCCCTAGAATTACTAGAACCATCGATTGCGAGGGTCCAGAATTCAATATTGTTAGAGGTGGGTCCCAGTTTGAATTCGGCCATAAGATGAAGCTCCAATGTATAATCCTCAATGACATTGGCCAAGATTTGAGATTTAATGGTGTTTCTTGGTTAGAATTGAAGCCCGTATACTCCCAGCTCAATGGCCCATTTCATCATTCGGCCGTACAGGTCTGGTTTAGACAATACGTGTCGAATTGGAAATGATGAAACTACTTTGATTTAATGTGATTTAAGTACAACTTTAATTTTCTTGATGCCGTTACGAGAGCCAAGATAAGTTTCTCGAGAGCCAGGTATCGAGTTTTGGCATCGAGAAGCGTTCAACTTATATAATAGATCAGATGCTGGTTCCTATTTTCTTCTCGGACGAGCAAGACACTGATGGCTCTTTCTAAGACAGCCATATATAATTGTAGTTCGTCATTTGGTTCGACCTTTGACATGACCGGAGGACTTGTCAAATATTGCTATAAGGAGTGAGCGCTTCGTCATATTGCCGAGTCCATTCGAACTTCTTCATTTTTGTGAGCAGTGAAAAAAGGAACTCGTTTGGTCCGAATATTAGTTCGGCCGATCTGATGCTTGAACATTCGATTCATCAGCCTTTGGTAGGTCAAACTCGCATTCTTTAGGCCGACCGATATAACTTTTGATGGGTTTTGTATACTGAAAGCATTTATTACAATGTGTATACAACGGTTTATTTCTCCTATCTGTTAACAATCGTACATGTATGAACAATGGTATCCTCTTGTCTCACCGATAGGGACGATCATACGGCGTGTTGTAGATTGCAGAAGACAGTATGATCACTTGACCTAGTGAAACATAAACATAATCACGGCCGAGACAGCGTATGAGGATACGTCTGTCCGGATGGCTGTGGCATTGTCGGAATAAGTAGTCTGTCTTGGTTACTTGACATGCTGGTACGCAGAGGTGGCGTATTGATGGACCGCAGTGAGATATATTCGTCTGTCTGACATCAGCGAATAAAAGATCTCGTTATATTGATTGAGTCCAAACCCTAACGAAGGTTCAGGGGTTTGCACGGGTTGACTGTTGCTTTGACTTGCCATGGTGGAGAGCTGATAAGTTAGGATTTTCACCAACTTATCTTATAGTTCTTTGACTGATTGTGTAGTGTTTAGATCGTTTTTGTACTTGTTTTCATGCATGAATTGGATTTTGTACTTGGAATGTCGTGTTTGATGAATCGTGCAGGTTTCTAGTCGAAAAACAGAGGAATCAGGATCCAGTGCTCGAGACATCGTCGATCGACGAGGGCCCTTAGTCGATCGACGAGGCATGTTGTTGCCAAACGATCGACGAAGCAAAGAAGAAGGCGATTGATGGAAGAAGGAGGCCGCGTCGATCGACGCTGTTCAGAAGCGGTCGACGAGGCAAGAAGTTGAGACGCGATCGACGCCAATCAGACGCGGTCGACGCGCACGCGGAAATCCTGTTTCTTATCTGATTTGGAGATAGAGGCATATCTAATCCTAGATACTGCTAGATACATTTTTCATCATTATAAATTCATGTAAATTTTGACTTTTACTAGAGAGAGAGAGAGAGAGAGTTAGAGCAATTATTAGAATATTAGAGTTGAAGAATTTTTATGTTTGAAGACAAGTTTTTGCGAGAAGATTTCCGGATTCCAGTTTTTATGCAATTCAGGTTGTATTTTTCTATGATGAATATTAATCTGAATATGTGTGGCTAAATCCCTTCTCAGATTCTAGGGTTTCGAAATATCAATGTATGCATGTTGTGATTAATTGAATTATTTTCCCTTTCCCTTCGTAGTTTGTGAAATCTGGTTTTATTCTTAATCTTTAAGTATGTTGGCCACAACTTAGGATTACTAGTTGAATTCTAGAGACGTAACAGTAATAGTTTTCAATCGAAAGAGATTTTCACAATATAATTTGATTTCTTGTCGTAACTGAAGGAGATTAATTATAGGAATAAATCTGTAGATCTTTTGGAGTTAGTTAATTTATCTTGAGACCGAACGGAGATAGGTAATTAATTAATCTACTTTACGAATTGTCAGACAAAGAAGTTCGTAATAATTTTCTGATGTTTCACTATGAAGAGGAATTAAAATTGGGAATTAATCAATTCATTCACACATGTCATACTTGATAGATAGATATCCCTGGAATCTGTACTTCTCTTATTTGACTTCAAAAGCTTTTAAGTTTCCTGTTTAAATTTCATTAGCAACTATTGTGATTTTCAAAACAACAACAAAACCTTTTATTCGATTTTCCTAATCAATATTTTCAAGAACGCCTGGCTTAGTACTTAAAGGTTATTCGTTACTTCTTTCCCTGTGGGATCGATAATTTTATTTGCCGCTATATTATTAGCTTTGCTAAGTCACTGTTAAATAATTTTAGTGATCAAATTTTGGCGCCGTTGCCGGGGAATAGAATAGAATTAATCTTACTATTAAGTCTGTGATTGAAATATTGCTTTAGGCTGTAAATTTTTGTGTTTCCTGTAATTTCTTCAAGTTTTCGTACCCGCCGTCGACCGACGAAGACGCCGCATCGATCAACGAAGTGGATTATTTCCGTCGATCGACGCTAGGTCCAAGCGATCGATGTCGCTTCTGTTTTTCCAAATTTTCGTTGTTTATTTCAGTTTGTTTCGTTTTATTTCCAGTTTTATCTCACTATCTCCTTTGCTGTACAGGTAGTGCATGATTACGCGAGCCAGAGGCAAGGACCCGCTGTTTTATCACCCGAATATTGAAGCCACTTGCAGAAAGATCCGAAAGAATAAGCGTGTTCAAGAAAGCTCAAGTAATAACACGATGGAAGATAACGCACCACCACCTCCACCAGTTCTAACTGGAGAGGAGCAGGCTTTGCTTCTCCAAGAAGTCCAAGCTATGAGAGCGCAAATCCAACAATACCATTTGGAAAGGAACAACCCATTATTCGAGGACAATCCTGACGATGGAGAGGATGGCAATCAGGATCCTCCAGAAGAGTCTGACGATGAGGAGGAGGAAGAAGCCATGCAGAATAGGTACAAACCTCGGTTCAAGGAGACAGATTTCAAGATTGGCATCAATGCCAACAATTTTGAACTGAAGACCAGATTGGTACAGATGGTGCAACAAAACCAATTCGGAGGAAGAGCTACCGAGGATCCCCATGCACATTTGGACAAAATCATTATGCTCTGCAATACTGTGAAAATTGGAGGAGTCAGCAAGAGTGCCATCCGAATGCGTCTGTTCGCATTCTCTCTGAGGGATAAGGCACAGTCATGGTTCACTGCACTGGACAAAGGAAGCATAAGTACGTGGACCAAACTGAGAAATGAGTTTCTAGGGAACTTCTTCCCTCCGAATGTTATTCGGCAAAGACGGAAAGAAATCATCAGGTTCGCTCAAAGGCCTGATGAAAGCTTCAGCGAGACATGGGAGAGATTCAAAGACTTGCTGAAAGCCTGTCCCGGACATGATTTTCCACCAGGAGAACAAGCGGAAGCATTTTATGAAAGGCTCAATGACAAAACAACCAAACTGGTGGACACCACACTTGGAGACACAGTCATGACGAAAAGTGGGAAAAAGGCCATGGAGTTCTTCCAAAAGATGGCCAACAACACTCAATGGTGGTCCACAAGCCGAACTCGGCCTGTGAAAGCTGTCGAGAAAGTAGTGGAAAAAGCTGTGGAAAAAGTTGCCGAGCAACCAAATTTGGCAGCCGAGCTGAAAAAGCTCAGGGAAGAGTTCGCTAACCTGAAGCAAGAGAAAACAGTTGCTGCAGTTGAAACAGTGCAGGATCCAATTGAGGGAGACAAAGCTGAGGCAAATTTTGTTCAGAGGAATGGTTATTAGAACAATTATCGAGGTGGTTACCAGCACCACAATCAACAGAATAACCAGCCCTACAATTACAATCACACAAGGAATCATCCTGGATTATCTTACTCAAACCCTCAAGCTGCAGAGCAACCACCACCAGGATTTGCCGTGCAAAACGGAGAAGTGGTAGAGAAGAAGAAGCCAAATCTCGAGGAGATTTTGGCTAAGTTCATGGAAGGCTCCACTGATACTGTAGCCAAGCTGAAACAGGAAATCTCGGGGGTGAACACAAAGGTTGATCAGATGCAGAAGCATGTGCAGATCATTGAAAATCAAGTCAGTCAGATCGTCGATGCCCTTGGGACCAAACACAAGCCGGGGCAACTTCCGAGCAACACCCAGGTCAATCCCAAGAATCAGAATCAGAGGAATCAAGTGAACGCTATCACTCTGAGAGGGGGCAAGACCTATGAAGGGCCTGAGCAAGCAGAAACAGGGGCCCGAGATGAAGAAGAATCTGAGTGGGAGGGCTTTGCGTAAACATCTACGAGTGTAGCTTGCGTAGACCTCTTTCACAAGTATTCTAGGATTGATTTAAATTAAAGCTAACAAAAGTTTTGAGGGCTGTGCGGTATGGTTACGTGCCATGCTAAACTGTCTCTTTTGGCCGGAGTTAAATTTGTGGTTAATTGCTTAGAAGCATCTTAGAATATAATGCAAGAATTCCATCCCTGTTCTTGAGAGATGGCTTGGTCTAAGGTTTTCACTAATTATTAATTTCTAGTGTCAAAAGCATCATGACATGGTAGTGAAATTAAATGGATTGGGGCTTAAAACCCGCAGTTCTGGTCGAGGGTGACATCGTAAACGTCTACGAGTGTAGCTTGCGGTGGGTATTCTTGGACAATTAGTGGAAAACATTTGTATTTGATTTATTAAAATGTTTTCAATGCATTTGTTTTCGAAGTTCAACATGTATGTTCTTATTTAAGATCCTTTATTATTTCAGATGTCTATGTCTACTGTCGATCATATACTTGCTCTCAATCCTCTAATTGGTCCGAACTTCCATGAGTGGAGATATTGCATTGAATACATTCTGCTGACTAAACAACACATGTTTGTTATGATGCCACTTGCACCACGTTACCACAAAGTGTCTAGACAAGAGAAAGAGTTCTATGATAGCTGGGTGGCATTTGAGGATTTTACTTACAAGTTAATCACAGATAACCTATCTAGAGAACGTAAGCTCAAGTACATGGGCTATTGTAGCTCTGTAGGAATCTCGATGGACTTGGTGCGAACGTATGGTGAAGTGAAACAAACTGTCAACTGTGATCTCGTTAGAGACCTTGTCTGTAAGAGAATGGTTGATGGCAGTTCGGTGACACTGCATGTGATGATCATGGATAACACCATGAAGCGATTCACACGTGGAGGTGGAAATATCAGTGATCGGGCCAAGATCGATATTATCCTGAACTCATTGCCGATTTCTTTCTATGACTTTAAGAAGTATGTAGCTAAGAGAAGTGAGTACTCTTTCAAGGAGTTGCTTACTGATCTCATAGCAGGACAGTCCTTCGTGCCTTCATGGGAGTCTGAGTTATCAGATCTTGAGCACAGCTTGGGCACATTAAAAGATGTGGTTCATACTGTGTGAAAGAATATGATTGATCGCAGATCACGTGAGAGGAGGTCAAATGAAATGAAGGTGGTTGGTGTCACTTCAAGTAAGAAAGCAAGCGGAAGCAAGGGTCAAGGTACGTCATTTGCATTTGTAACGGAAACATGTTTAGCATCGGTTTCTACTCATTCGTGGGTAGTGGATACTGGAGCTACTGATCATGTTTGTTACATTTTGCAGGGGTTCACACCGAGGAGGGTGTTGGAGAATGACGAGGTTACCATCTCAATGGGGAACGCAGCACAAGTGAATGCAACTGCCATTGGAGATTTCACCTTGTATTTTGACGATTCTGTTTTAACATTGAGAGATGTTTTGTATGTGCCGGATTTTCGGCGGAACCTTATTTCAGTTTCCAAACTTTATGTTGATGGATATTCAGTTATTTTTGATAGTGGTGTTTCTATCATTGGTAATAACGGTGTTATCTGTCGTGGAATGCTGAATAATTCTCTCTATGTTGTTAACTATAATCATAAGTCTTCCGCAAGCATTGCATGTAATTCATCCGTAATTGATAATCCTAGGAAGAGAAAACTTACTTCTTCTGATGAGGATCTTACATATCTCTGGCACTTGAGACTGGGTCACATCAGCTTGAAGCGGATTCAGAGACTTGCAGATGACGGTACATTGGACTTAGTCCGGGCTGTACCTTATCAAGTCTGCGAATCCTGCATCGAGGGCAAGATGTCAACTAGGCCTTTCAAGGCTAGTCAGTCTCGAGCAGAGGATGTGTTGGAGTTGATCCATTCTGACTTGTGTGGACCGATGTCCACGCAGGCTCGTGGAGGGTACGAGTACTTCGTCACTTTCATTGACGATTACTCAAGGTACGGATATGTTTACCTGCTTCGCTACAAGTCTGAATGCTTTGAGAAATTCAAAGAGTTCAAGGCTGAAGTAGAAAAGAAGGTCGGGAAAACTATCAAGTCGCTGCGATCAGACCGCGGTAGCAAATACCTCGGTAATGAGTTCCTGCAGTATTTGTCAGAAAATGGGATTACATCCCAATGGACTGCACCGGGTACTCCCCAGCAAAATGGTGTAGCTGAAAGAAGAAATAGGACTCTTCTAGAGATGGTAAGATCAATGATGAGTTATGCAAGCTTACCTATTTCGTTTTGGGGCTACGCATTAGAGACAGCGGCTTACGTGCTTAATGTGGTGCCTTCTAAATCAGTTCCTAAGACGCCTTCTGAGCTCTTCCTTGGTCGCAAACCTAGTTTGTGCAAGTTCAGAGTATGGGGCTGTCCGGCACACGTACTGTCGAAGGAACCTGATAAATTAGAAAGCAGGTTAAAAGTAATGTTGTTCATAGGGTATCCCAGGCAAACGAAAGGTGGTTACTTTTACTGTCCTGAGAGTCAAAGAGTCGTTGTTAGCACCAACGCTAGATTTTTGGAGGATGAGTATGTGAGTAATCACAAGTCAAGGAGTGATATCGTTCTTCAAGAAATTGAGAACGAGAATGCAATTCCAAGGGAAGGGGAACGTGTAAATGTGGGTGCTCCTGTGAGAGGTACAGCAGCACAGACACGTTCTTCAGTGCAAGGTGCAGGACCACAAGTCACTGCACCTACCACTGACACGGCACAGATGCCTCGTCGTAGTGGGAGAGTTATTTTCCAACCGGAAAGGTACATGTTCGTGGGTGAGTCTTCGGACTTGAGCCTGGAAGACGTACATGAGGACTCTGACCCACTGACTTACGAAGAGGCAGTGCAGGACAAGGATTTTGCCAAATGGCGTATCGCCATGGATTCTGAAATAGAATCCATAACTGCTATGGATGTATACCAGAAAACTGATTTACCGGATGGCTTTAGGGCCATAGGGTGCAAATGGGTATACAAGAGAAACAAAGGGGCAGATTGAAAGATTACGGCCTTCAAGGCCAGGCTGGTGGCAAAGGGTTATAGTCAGAAAGAGGGCATTGACTATGATGAAACCTTTTCACCCGTAGCCATGCTCAAATCCATCCGGATACTCCTTGCCATAGCTGCGCATATGGACCTCGAGATCTGGCAGATGGATGTCAAAACTGCTTTTCTAAACGGTTACCTTGAAGAAGGTAGGGACATCTAATGCAGCAACCCGAGGGTTACATAAGCAAGGGCGAAGAACATCTTGTCTGGAAGCTTAGGAAGTCCTTGTATGGATTTAAGCAAGCTTCAAGGTCGTGGAACTTACGTTTCAACGATGTGATTAAATCCTATGGATTTGCACAGTTGGAAAACAAAAGTAGTGTTTACCGACTTTGTGTCAGTGGGAGCGTGGTCTTCCTTGCACTATACGTTGATGACATACTCCTATTTGGAAACAACGAGGGAGTGATGTCCGAAGTCAAGGTTTGGTTATCCGAACTGTTCCAGATGACGGATCTGGGTGAAGCTGGCTACTTTCTTGGGATTAAGGTCTTACGAGATCGTAAGAGAAGAATGTTGAGCTTATCCCAAGCATCCTATGTGGATACTGTGATAGCCCGGTTCAGCATGCAACTAGCCAAGAAAGGTTTGCTGCCTTTCCGACATGGCGTTCGTCTTTCTAGTGGGCAGTGTCCTCAGACACGGCGGGAGAAAGACGAGATGAGTCTTGTACCATATGCTTCGGCTGTGGGTAGTCTCATGTATGCGATGCTGTGTACCAGGCCAGATATCTGTTATGCCATTGGCATGGTAGCCAGATATCAGTCTAACCCTGGACAGGCGCACTGGACTGCTGTAAAGCATATCCTCAAGTATTTGAAAAGAACTAGGAATTTCTGCCTAGTTTATCAAAGTGAGGATTTGTGCCCTGTGGGTTATACAGACTCGGATTTCCAAGGGGACCAGGATGAGAAGAAATCGACCTCAGGTTATGTGTTTACCCTGGGAGGTGGAGCTGTATCTTGGAGGAGCTCAAAGCAGAAATGCATTGCTGACTCCACCATGGAGGCATAATATGTCACCGCCTCCGATGCCTCGAAAGAGAGGGTGTGGCTCCGGAACTACCTTTTAGAGTTGGGCGTGATTCAGAGTTTGCCAAAGAGCATCACAATTTATTGTGATAACTCTGGTGCAGTTGCAAACTCAAAGGAACCGCGGTCTCACATGGCAAGCAAACACATAGAGAGAAAGTACCATATCATACGAGAAATCGTATCGAGGGGCGATGTGCTGATTAAAAAGATTGACACTGCTGACAATCTTGCTGATCCATTTACAAAGAGCTTGCCACAGAAGGTTTACGAAAGACATATTCGTGAGCTGGGTCTGAGGTGGATGCCGACCACTGATAGTGGTTAGAGACAGCAGACTAGATAGACAAACTGTATACTCTGTAATAGCTTAGTTATGCTTTGAGTATAAGTGGGAGATTGATGGGTTTTGTATACTGAAAGCATTTATTACAATGTGTATACAACGGTTTATTTCTCCTATCTGTTAACAATCGTACATGTATGAACAATGGTATCCTCTTGTCTCACCGATAGGGACGATCATACGGCGTGTTGTAGATCGCACAAGACAGTATGATCACTTGACCTAGTGAAACATAAACATAATCACAGCCGAGACAGCGTATGAGGATACGTCTGTCCGGATGGCTGCGAAATTGTCGGAATAAGTAGTCTGTCTTGATTACTTGACATGCTGGTACGCAGAGGTGGCGTATTGATGGACCGCAGTGAGATATATTCGTCTGTCTGACATCAGCAAATAAAAGATCTCGTTATATTGATTGAGTCCAAACCCTAACGAAGGTTCAGGGGTTTGCACGGGTTGACTGTTGCTTTGACTTGCCATGGTGGAGAGCCAACACAGTGCGCTTGTATATCCGCATCTTGGGTAACAGCAGTTCGTGTAGTACCGCCTGAGACTGAACTTAGGTAACCATATCCGAGTAATAGGATGGGGACATTTCCTGAGGAGCTCAATAACATTCATCGTGCCAAAGTCCTGCAGGCTGATTAAGTTCAGGCACGAGTGATAAGGTTTGAGTGGTACTACTCAGGAATTATAAGATATTAATTAATTGTAGTTAGAGCTTGTCAGAGGCTCCGATTAATTAATGGAAGTCCGGTAACCTTAAATATGGGGATTCTCAATTAATGCAACCCGTTCTCACAACGTGGTAATAAAGGGGTAGGTCAGTATTAATTCTGTGGTGAAAAAGAATTAATATTAATTAATTAATTGTGTCCTGGGTTGTGGACATGGGAATTAATTAATTTATAGGCCCACTTTATTATTTGCATTAGGTCCCAGGTCTGGCCCAATAAGTGTGCTGAATTGAGCCCAAGAGCCCATTAGGGTTTTATAACCCTAGGTCTATAAATAGACCTCTCACTCTCTGAAACCCTAGCCACTTCATAACACAATTTGAAAAACCCTAGATCTAGAGAGTGAGAGAGGGGGCGCCGACTTCAAGGGAGAAGGAGGAGAATTTTCGAATTCTGGTCCTGCTCAAGCCACAGATCTACGGAGTCCTCACCAGTAGTAGATCTGAACAGCACCGGGACACAGATCTGAAAACCTGATCTGGAGAACAACGAATTTCTTCTTTCCCCTTTCTTTGTTTTCGATTTTGTCTTGAAATTAGGGTTGCTAATTTCTGTTTCCGCAGACAAATTCGATTTGCGTGGTTGAATTGAAGTTTGGAATTCAAACGCAAAAGATCGGTACAGACCCTACGGAATTACGGTAATCTCTCAATCCACAATCTCGTATTAAATTCATAGGAGCATGCTAGGTTTTTGAGTAATTTAATTGTGAGCAATATCCATAGATCCGATCCGGTTCATTTGGTTTTGGTGATTCGGTTCACGGTAAAACCCTACAACTTTGTAGCAGTAAATGCCTTGGTTGGTCATGAAGGTCGTTTTCTCCTCGTCCGTTGGGTGCATTTTGATTTGATTGTACTTTGAAAAGATGTCCATGAAGCTCATTATTTCGAATCCTGTCGTGGCATCCACGAGCTGTTCGATGTGTAGCAAGGGGAATAGATCTTTTAGACAAGTTTTGTATAGGTTCGTGTAGTCCACACATACTCTATTTTTTCATTTTTCTTTTTTGACTTCAACCACATTCGCGAGTTATTTGGGATATTTCACTTCTCGGATGAATCCCACTTTGAGGAGGTTCTTTACTTCTTTGGTGATAGCCTCATTGCGTTCGGGGGCAAACTTTCTTCTTTTTTGTTTTACTGGTCTGAATTTCGGATCGACATAAAGCCAATGTGAGATGATCGAGGGATCGATCCCATGCAAGTCGGCATGAGAGAATGCAAAGTTTTTCTTATTTGGAGTGAGGAACTCCCCCATTTCATGCTTCTGCTCATCGGACACTTTTTCCCCACATAGGTCATCCGAGACGGATCTTCGTATTCAATTTAAATTTCTAAACTGCCCTTGACAGCTTCAGTTTCCATCATGTGGACTGTTCGAACTCCCCAAGGAGTCGGAAATTTAATCATTTGGTGATACATGGATGGTACGACCTTCATAGCATAAATTAATGGTCGTCCGAATAAAATATTATAGGCCGAAGGAGCGTCAACCACTTGGAACTGGGTCGGTAAGTTCATTCCTTTGGCAAAAACTGGTAATGTAATCTCTCCGAGGGAGTTTAATTTTTCCCCGCTAAACCCAACTAGAGTGATTGGGTTGTCCGCTATTCCTTCTTTAGAAATTCCCATTCCTCGAAGGGTTTTGAGGAATACGACATTGGATGAAGCACCGGTGTCAACAATGATTCTCTTAACTTGACAGTTCACAATTATCAAAGTGATGACAAGGGCGTCATCATATGGATGACAAGCTTCATTTTCATCCTTGACCCTAAAGTAGATTTTGAACAGAGACATTTTGATCTGGTGGACCGACTGGTTTCTCATCTCTCGACAATATCTTTTGGCTGCATTTCGAGAAGATCCAATCATCGAGGAGCCCCTAGTGAGAACGTTGATGACTCTTTGGATCTCTGGTTGCCAAGGTTCCTCAGGTTGAGGTTGCTTGTTTGCTCCTGTGGCCGGAGTTTGGTTCTTCGAGGTTCCCCCGACCATTCTTTTTGTTCCTTGTCTAAACCTTCCCTCATTTGGGGGGTTTCGAACAAGTCAACAATTCTTTGGCCAGAAGCCGATCAACTTCTCTTTTCAAGTCTCGACAATGATCAGTTCGATGACCATGATCTTGGTGGAACTCGCAATATAGGAACATGTCCCTATGTTTTCGCCTTGTGAACATTTTCTTTGGCCAGTGGACCTCGTTACTTATTTTGTGTATCTCCCAAATTGCAGTTCGGAGAGGCATCTTCGGCTCCACCTTCATTCCCTAGTTTAGAAGTTCGGTCGGGCTAGGTATGGTTGGTATCGGGCGTTGGTCAGTGTCTCGCTTCTCTTATCCGGGTGGCTTGGCTGGGGTTTATTCTTGTTCCTTCGATCGAAGTTCTCCTTTTCGATCTCTTGTCGAATTTGGACTTCAGCTTGAGCCAGTACTTCGGCCATGGTCGAGCAGTGATACTTGACCAATTTCTAGAAAAGACTGCAGTTTCTTCTTAGGCCCTTTTTGAAAAGCCGAGACTGTCATTTTTTTCGAAGCAGTTTGGGATAGTTACCTTAACTAAATTTAATCGCTTCAGGAAGTATTGAAGAGATTTGTTTTCTTTTTGGATGACTGAGTAGAGGTCGTCCGATCTTCTAGGAGCATTTGGCTGCTCGAGAAATGATGGATGAATGATTCATGCAGCTCAAAGAACGAAGAAGTAGAGTTCGGGGGAGATGCATGAACCATTGCATGGTTGGTCCGTCCAAGCATGCCCCAAAACTCTTACACATGCAGGCCTCCCGTTGGTGATCGAGAATCACCGCAGTCTGCATCTTCATTTTGTAGAGGGTGACGAACTCATTGGGTTCCGTCTTTCTATCATACGCCTTTATTGTTGGTATGGTGAACCAAGATGGTAACTGTATGGCCGATATCCTTTGATTGAAGGGAGATTCGGCGTAGCTTTCCAGTGGTATGGTCTTCGGCGGAGTAGGAGCCCCTAGGATTAGGGACATAAACTTTTGCATCTGCTTGAGCTATTTATCGAGCAATCGAATTTTTTCTCTTGACCCACTTGCATCAGTTGGGTCCAACTGCTACTGGGTTCTGTTCAGATACGGGAGATCTTCTCCTCATCTGATTCGAGCAATGGGGTTCTGCTCCTAGATTGGGTCTCATCCTGACCTTCGTTGTGAGTTAAGGTCAGTTGTCACCGAAGAGCTTCGACTTCTTGGGTAACCCTGTGGTTTTCTTCTGCAGGTTTCATAATTCTTCTTATTGCCTTTTGAGTTCGGCTTCGAACTATGTTTGACTTCGGAAAATCCCATGTTCGATAGGTTGGTTGTTGTTGTTGTTATTGTTCTTCATATTTTATCTTTCTTTCTTAGTACGCCCTCCTTCTAGCGCCAATTGTTAATGTTGAATTTTTTAGATTTGTTTTTATAAGAATACTTGATAAAATGATAAGAGAACATAAAAGTAATAAATGATACTCGATTGGAGGTAGAACTTGAATGCTTGGTGTATTTATTGCTGAATTCTATGTGTCTTGTTATAATAAATGAGGCCCTAATTATATAGGTCAAAACAAAGAGATGTCTTTAAGCGAAAAGTTACAACTCTTCAGCTAAATCGGTGGTTCGAACAGTCGCGTTTGTTCAGCTGAGCTGTACCTCCTCTCGACATTCTTCGGTAATTCACCTAAATCACTCGCCCGAATGGCTTGCTTCGGTTCGGAATTGGTTCGGACCAAGAGTGGTTCGGCCAGCAAAGGGTTCAGACGAATCATAGTTGTCCGAACAGATTGCCTTAGGCGCTTTCAAATGTTTTATGGTTTCTTTCCTGGGCTTTCTTCTTTGATGAACATAAAAATGGGTCTGCTAATTTTTTGGTCACAACATATATATATATATATATATATATTAGATTAAAACCCTAATACTTAAAAAATTGCACACCCAAAACCTAATCGACCCCCATTCGCGTTGGGGGGCCACCCTCCCACCTCAATCGCAGCCAACACTGCATTCTTCACTTGCGCTGCTGCCCACCTCCTCGGCGGACGCTCCTGCTCGCAAATTGCTTTCTTCGCTTGCTGCGCCGCTGCCCAACTCTGCTTCGTGCATTATTCGGTTGCTGCGCCACTGCTAACGTTCTCGCTAGTTGCCCGTCTCTGCTCCGTGCCTACTTCGCTTGGTGCGCCGCTGCCCACCTCCTCGCTGGTTGCCGAGGGTCTTTGCTCCATTCTCTCTCTTCTCCTCCAGCTTGCGACTGCGTCTTCTTCTCTCTCTCTATCTGCGACTGCTCCGTTTCTTCCCTCTGCAGTCTGCCCAAAGTATTAATATTTCAAATTCAAATCCTTCTTTCCTGACGGTTGTAACTACAATAATACTACATTCTTTCTAGTGATCAACATATCAACATCCCTTCACTTCCCTTCACTGTGATTGTTATCATTGTAATTTGTAGCTAAATGCTAAATTATTAAGTATATGTAATTTATACAATTTTTTTTGAAAATGGTTGCCTCATTTTGAATTTTTTGATCTTATCGCATTGCACTACCTCATGCTTTTTAAAATTAAGGTAGTTACTTTTTTATAACTATTATTATAACTAGAAATACAATCGTGTCTACACAATCATATTTTAATATTATTATTTATCTTATTTTATAAATTAATGATGTATGACACATTAAACTCTATTGCAATTCTAATAATAGTATGATTAACTAAAAGTCCAAAACAATATTATGTTGGGAAGGTCTTGGGTTAGGCAGACCTAAACGATTTAGGTGGGTTTTATCCATTAACCCAAGCTTAAACCCATATAATATACCCTAATTGAGATTAATAAACCCTATTTGGGATGGGTCAACCCATTTGGGTAGGATAAAACCCGCCTAAACCGTTTAGGTCTGCCTAACGCAAGTTTTTGCCTATTATATTAGAAGTTTTGAAATATGAAATGAAAATGAAATATAAATACGAAATGAGATTTTAACATATAAATTAAGAACGAGATTTTGTTATGCGAGTAAGCAATATTTAATTTTTTAAATTAAAAATAAAATTTATTTAGAATGTGATTTTTTAAAAAAGAAAATTAGTTTATTAATTTTTCTATTCAATAATTTAATTCGATTATTTTATATTGATATATAAATAATGTAACTGCAACATATATAAAAATTAATCCCCGCAATTGCTCTAATAATTTTTTTATATAATCTACTAAATAAATAAAAAACAATTATTATAATCTACTCCCTCTGTCCCGTTTAAATATGCCCCTTTCTTTTCGGCACGAAAATTAAGAGTTGTGAGTGTACAATGAGTTAATGGAATTAATATTTTATTATTAAGTGTGAAAAGATTGTCATTTTTTGAAAGAGGCCAATTTAGTTGGGACGCCAAATTCGGTAAGTGGGCCTATTATAGCGGGACGGAGGGAGTACTAAATAAAGAAAAATAAATGGTAGGAACAATAATTGATGGCTATTTTATATTATAGTATATTAATATATTTTGTTAGGGCAACTACAATCAATTTAATTATGACAAAAAAATTATATGAAATTATCTACATATATTAGTTTTTTAGGCCATTTTATTAATAATTTATTTAAATGATATATTTTACTAGTAAAAATAATGTATTTTACATTTTACTATTAGTAATAATTTACTTAATTTAAATTATATATTTTATTATATTACAAAATAAGATTTGTGAGACAATGTCATACCAAACATTATCTTTAATTATTAAATCTATCTATATATACGTATAATATATTCATTGTATATATTTAAATAGTTCATTTTTCTATGGTAAAAAGTAAAGTTGTAAGACGAAGCTGGATTTTTAAAAAATATATATAATATTGAATAAATAAATATTTTTATTGAAAATCTAATTTATTTCTTAAAATTAAAATAACAAATATATAAAATTATAGTCATTAAATACAGAATCTTATTTAAGCCCAAGCTAGAGCTAGAAAGCCCAGGCTGTCCCATCTACAAAAGAAATTGACAGGCCCACCCTAAAGTCCAGCATCACATACACTGTACCATATCAAACATTCAAATTTAATGCTATTTATTTTTTATGTTTTCAATTATATTTTGTAATTTTGTATATATTATATAAATATATATATTTTTTACATTAGTAGCACATTATGGATTATACAATAAAAATATAGAATAAGTAATAACTTAATAATATTAGTGGGCGATATTTCATAATTTGTTGTGAAGAAAACAGATTATAGGCATATTTATATTATTGTTGGGTTACATCTTAGAATATAAAATGCTATTTTCTTTACTCGAGATACTATGTATAGTATTGTATTATGAATATATTTTATATTTATTGTATAAAAATAATAACATAAAATTTAGGGAAATTAAAATGATGCTCGAGTGCTAAAAATTAAGTTCATGATATTCTTAATATATATAACATTGTACTATTAGTTCTTTAATATTTATTAGATGATATTAAACTATAAATTAATTTAAAGAAAAATTGTAAAGCTAATACACAACTGTGGAAAAATTCAGCTGGGATAAAAAAATAAATAACCCTGATGAGTTTTCCACCAGAATAAAAAATTA
The DNA here is from genome assembly GCA_026898455.1 of Plectranthus barbatus. NCBI lineage: Eukaryota > Viridiplantae > Streptophyta > Magnoliopsida > Lamiales > Lamiaceae > Plectranthus > Plectranthus barbatus. The sequence goes on from JAPKLW010002019.1 coordinate 34,919, forward strand.
ATTAATTATTAATATTTTGGTTAAAAATAAAATCAAATAACTTGTTATAAATAGGTCAAATTGGTTCGAATTTGTCGCATTGTTGTGACTAGTAAGAAACAATGAAAAATGCTCACGAATTTATCATTAATCATTTTTAGAGTATTCAACTACGAGAAAATAATTTGGGAGCTTAAATGAGTCGTTCTATTCATGCTTGTTGGATAAAGATTGTTTATTAAACTATTTAAATATGAGTTTCACAACATTTGACTTTTAGATTCTTGAACAAGCTTAATTAGAAAATTAGCTTTAAATATAACTATTAACTTTCTAAAATGAGAAAAAAAATTACATTTTTAATATTTAATCTAATCATAATTAGTGTAACAATTTTTTTTATTATCAAATAAAAAAACCTTAGTAAATATGACTGAAAAATGAAATGCAAAATCTAATTAAAAAAATATCAAGAGCATATAATTTGTTGCTCTACTTGCACCCATTTCATTCATTATGTTCAAAATTTTCTATTCTACTATATATTTTATTTTATGAACTGTTACATCCATGTGTACAATATATACACATTCATAAAATAAAATACATTTTGCAATACAAGTATTCATACTATAAATGTGCACGTACAAATTAATTATATATTTCTTACCATACTTAATATTAATTATAGCAGATTTTACTTTAAATACATAAATATACACCACAAATAAAATAAAATACTAGATTGTAATTTAAAATAAGCAAATGAAAAAAATAAAAATAAAAAAATGGATCCAGATAGAAGTGAGTTGTATGGAGAGTGAGAGAGGGGAAAAATAATAAGTGGGTTTCACCATACAGACAGAGGAGATTTAAACATCAGATACCAACCCCAAGGGCCTTGTAATAAAACCATACCATCACCACCCCCGCCATTAATGCTTTCGCACCATCTCTTCAATTACTCCATTTCTGCCACTTCTTCTTCTTCATCTCCCCCTCCCCACCTTTTTCTTCTTCGCCTTCCCTCTTCTTCACCTACTCCTACTACTACTCTCTCTCTCTCCCTCATGCTTTTTTTTCTTTTCTTTTTCTTTCCCTTTCATCACCACAAGCCACCAATTCTTTCTTAAATTCTACTCACAGGAAAGGCACCATCTGCAATAAAACCTGAGACCCTTCATTCTTGCCTGCTCAAAAAACTCAACTTTCTCAATCCATTTCATCCCAAAACCAGATCTCTCCAGCTTCTCTCTTTTGCCAAACCCTAATTCTTGATAAGGGTTTTCTTCTTCTCAAAGTATTATCTACAGCAGTAAGTTCTCTCTCACTCATATACTTCATTGCATATGTAATTAATTGATCTTAGCAAGTCCCATGTTTGTGTCCCTTTCAGTAACCATAACTCCCCAAAACAAACCAGAACTCTCTCATTTGTTTTTAAGGATACTAGTTCTTGTTTCGTACTCTTTGTATTCCTTTTCTTGCTGTTTTAGCGTCATACATATATATATATTTTTTTATTTCTTGGGCAGAGAGCGAATTACCGAAGATCTCGTCGGCGTTAAATGTAATGTAACAACAGTTTGAAAAAAAAAATAGAGAGAGAGAGAGAGTTTGAAAGAGAGAGATACAGCTAGTGTCAAAAAGGGCAGTTCGCTCTGTCAACTCTCCTTTGCCTTTGCTGCATTTTATTTTATTTATTTATTTATTTCTCGTTTTTTATCCTTTGGCATGTCACGACAGAGGAGATGAAAAGTCATGTTTGAAATCGCAAAACAAAGAAACGATAATGCCCATCAAAACCCTTAAAAAAGAAACAACAAAAACAAAAGTTAATTGCTAGTCTGTTGTTACTTGTAACCATCCCATTTGCTCTCTCACTCTGCCACAGAATCTACTCAAAAACTCAACGCACTAACTTTCACAGACCAAACTTGACTTGCACCCCCATTAGCCCAAGATTAGCTTCTAGGGTTCATGACCCTTCTCCGACTGAATGAACTAATTCTCCGGCGAGTCGGAAACCTCCATGCTCGGTGAGTTCATTTTTAGGGTTTTCTTTCAAGATTCACAACTATCCCAGCTCAATGGGAAATATATTTTTTGAGAAAGATGAAATGCCTGAATCATTCTATTTTCAATTCTCATTGATTCCGTTGTATGTTGATTTTAGTATAAAATAATTGCTAATGAACATCTTCTTCTTCTTCAACAATGGAGAGTAAAGTAAAGATAGATCTGCGGCCTTGACAACATAATTAACACCGTAATCATACTCAAAATTTGGTTTCTGTTTTCCATTTTTAATAGAAAAACTCTATGTTGAAATAAGAGTGTTTTCATTAGTAAAAAAGAACTATGCAACTAGTGTTGCATCCAAACTTGATAGAGTTTATTTTAACTTGTGACAGATTGAAGAGTTGTAGATTCTGACAACTGGGGATTGGATACAAGAAAGTAGTAAGATGTTTCAGCCAAACATGTATGATAGTCATCATCACCTGCTGGACATGTCGCACAAGACCCCGGAAAATGATATGGACCTGATTAGAGATGATGACTACGAGAGTAAGTCAGGCACAGATATTATGGAGGCAGCTTCTGGAGATGATCAAGACCCGAATCAACGGCCCAAGAAGAAGAGATACCATCGCCACACGCAGCATCAGATCCAGGAAATGGAATCGTATGCTCTCACTAAACTATTATTGGTTTTCTTTTTGGCCAAAACATCAATTTTTTTAGGCCAAACTATTTGTCTTTTTTCAATTCAGCTAACTATTTTCTTTCGCAATTTCTATTCAAATCTAGGACGGAGAAATTTTCCAGCATTAGAAAACGGACGGGGCATACCGTAAACCTATGTCATATTATAAAAAAAAAGACACATTGTAAATCAAATGATTTGGGTTTCCGGCATGCTTCGGCAACTTTTCAATACCGGAAAATTTCTTTGTCCTAGATTTGAATAGTTTTTTATAGTTCGGACATAAAATTGTGAAATAGAATAGTTGGTACTAGAATTGATAAAAGGCGAATAAATTGGACTAAAATTGATGGTTTGGCCTTTCTTTTATCATCTTTTGCCTCCAAACTAAATTCTTGATCAACAGGTTTTTCAATGAATGCCCTCATCCTGATGACAAGCAAAGGAAAGAGCTAGGCCGTCGATTAGGCTTAGAACCATTGCAAGTTAAATTTTGGTTTCAGAACAAACGTACCCAAATGAAGGTGCCTCGTTTAAATCATTGGGTGCATACATATATATATATATATATATTTATGTTTAGGAACACTATAGTGGGAATTATTTGGGAGAAGTTTCAACTGTGGGTGGACTCACTTGTATTGCAGGCTCAACATGAGCGCCATGAAAACACACAACTGAGAAACGAAAACGAGAAGCTTAGGACGGAGAATATACGTTACAAAGAGGCTCTCAGCAATGCTACTTGTCCAAACTGCGGAGGCCCTGCAGCCATTGGTGAGATGTCATTTGATGAGCAGCATCTCAGGATAGAAAATGGTCGATTAAGAGAAGAGGTAACTAATATTAGGTGTTTGATGTTATGAAGAAAATGTGAATAAAATGCATACGGCTTACATTGTTTTATATATATCTAGATTGATAGGATATCTGGGATAGCTGCAGAATATGTTGGCAAACCTATGCTCTCATACCCGAATCTAGCCCCCGGAGCATCGCGCTCGCTTGATCTTGGAGTGGGGAGTTTCGGGCCTCAGACAGGCATTGGAGGGGAAGTTTATGGAGCTTCTGATCTTCTTAGGTCAGTGTCAGGCCCTAGTGATGCTGACAAGCCGGTGATCATCGAGTTGGCTGTTGCAGCAATGGAGGAGTTGATCAGGATTGCTCAAACAGGAGAGCCCTTGTGGATTCCAAGCACTGAGAATAGTGGTGAGGTGTTGAGTGAGGAGGAATATGGACGGACCTTCCCTCGTGGGATTGGCCCCAAGCCTCTGGGATTGAAATCCGAGGCTTCGCGAGAGTCGGCCGTCGTGATCATGAACCACATCAACCTGGTGGAGATACTGATGGATGTGGTAGGGAATCATGACAGCAACAACAAAATCAACTTTTGGCTATTTATATAAAAAATGCATCTAATGGTTTCGGTTGGGATTTCAGAGCCAATGGTCGAGTGTGTTCGCCAGTATTGTTTCGAGAGCACTGACTTTGGAAGTTCTGTCGACTGGTGTGGCTGGCAACTACAACGGCGCTTTGCAAGTGGTATGTATGGAGTTTTAATAAAAGATGATTTCCCATTGATTGATTATGCAAATGTTTGCTAATTTCAGATGACTGCTGAGTTCCAAGTGCCTTCTCCTTTGGTCCCTACTCGTGAGAATTACTTTGTGAGATATTGCAAGCAGCACACCGACGGGACATGGGCGGTGGTTGATGTCTCTTTGGACAACTTGAGGCCTACTTCCACCATTTCAAGATGCAGGCGGCGACCGTCGGGTTGTTTGATTCAAGAGCTGCCTAATGGTTACTCTAAGGTATGCTCTCCTCTCTCTCTCACTCTCTCAATTAGTAAGGCCATGGTTTTTGACATGTAATATGTTGCATACAAGGTGACATGGGTTGAACATGTAGAGATAGACGACAGAGCTGTCCACAGCATCTACAAGCCACTAGTCAATTCCGGGCTGGCGTTCGGGGCGAAGCGTTGGGTGGCAACTCTGGACCGGCAATGCGAACGGCTAGCCAGTGTCATGGCTAACAACATCTCCGCCGGAGATGTTGGAGGTGCGAATACTTCTCCCACTTTCTCAGTCAACAACTTCTCTCACATACTGTAAATGCATGGTGCAGTGATATCATCGCCGGAGGGTAGAAAGAGCATGCTGAAGCTGGCGGAGAGGATGGTGATGAGTTTCTGTACCGGCGTTGGGGCCTCAACCGCCCATACGTGGACGACGCTGTCGGGTAGCGGCGCCGACGATGTTCGAGTAATGACGAGAAAGAGCATGGACGATCCGGGTAGGCCGCCGGGTATTGTGTTGAGCGCTGCAACTTCATTCTGGCTGCCGGTTCCCCCCAAGAGAGTCTTCGATTTCCTGCGCGATGAGAATTCAAGAAACGAGGTACATGTCAAATTTCTATTCTCTCACAATGAATCAATTTATCTAACCTGCTTGCCATGGTTGAAGTGGGACATTCTTTCGAACGGCGGCCTGGTTCAAGAAATGGCACACATTGCTAATGGGCGCGATCCAGGAAACTCCGTCTCTCTGCTACGTGTGAATGTAAGCTTAAGTCTAAGATTGTGAATTCACTACGTTGCAAGATTTTGGTGAAACTAAGAATGTAATAACACATGACGATGATGATGATGATGGTGGTGCAGAGCGCGAATTCAAGCCAGAGCAACATGCTGATACTGCAGGAGAGCAGCACGGACGCGACGGGATCGTACGTGATTTATGCTCCGGTAGATATCCACGCGATGAACGTCGTGTTGAGCGGCGGCGACCCCGATTACGTGGCGCTCCTCCCCTCAGGTTTCGCAATACTTCCCGACGGACCTAGCAACGACGGCAGCGGTATCCCGGAGGTGGGGTCGGGGGGAAGCTTGCTGACGGTGGCGTTCCAGATACTAGTGGACTCGGTTCCGACGGCGAAGCTGTCGTTGGGATCAGTGGCCACAGTCAACAGCCTCATCAAATGCACCGTGGAAAGGATCAAGGGTGCAGTCCTCGGCGACGGCACGTAAGCGCATCGCATCGATTCAGATCAACATCAACATCGCGAGCAAAGGATTTGTTTGGCGTAGGAAATGAAAAGAAGGGGGAGAAGTCAAGAACGCACCTCGCGTTGGTAATGGGTTCGGGTATTGACTCTACCCGTCGTCGGAATTTAGGATGGAAACTATGTGAACAAGGAGACCTTCTTTTGATTGTGTATGCATGTAACTCGTATGTATCTTTGGTTTACTGCTTCCATTGGGAGTTAGGATTTTCCTGCTTCTGCAACTGTACAACTATTTCCTCTAGTCTTCTGCAATCCCTTTCTTTAGCCGCCGCCGCCACCACTACCACCAAATTTTGTATTTTTTTCCCATCACCACTTGCTTTTCCACTCCTCAGAACCCAGTGGTTCTTGATCCATTGCAGTTTTTGGAAAATCACAGCACATATGTGTGGTTTTCTTGAATTTTGATGATGACGTGCTTTCATAGCTAAAAGTATTATGTAAACATTAAAAAGTAAAAGAAAAATACCGTGTATTTATTTAATTAATAGACGGAGACCCAATAATTAAAGTTTAACGATAGCATTTCTTTCTTTTTGTTTCTTATAAATAATTAGAGAGACCCAAATAAATAAATGGAAGTTTAAGATATAATTGATTCTGAATAAACGTAGTTTAATATGATGATGGCACAAGAATCACACTGATAATTTAAATCTCAAAAGGGCGTTTATCAACCTACATTACATGTAGCGCTGGATTATGAATTTATGATAGAGACACCGCGGTGTTTTAAATCTAATTTATGTTAAGAATCTGGCGTAATGAATTGATTGATTGAAAATAATTATCAACCCAATAAAGGAAATATATATGAAGATGGCTAGAAACGAGAATGGAATTAAAGGAAGCAATAAATCGAGGCGAACACGGCGGCGTGGGGTTTGCTGTTTGCATGCAGTGCAGTGCAGTCATTTATTCTCAAGATTCCGCCGGTGCAATCTGCAGCGTCATAAAACCAGCCTCCGAATTAAAATCTCCATCAAAACCCAACCACTCGTGTCATTATATGAGATGGCTGCAATAACTTTCCCAAAGAAAGAGAGAAAAAAAAATATCACAGATTAATAATGGCTGGGAAAACTTAAGCCCTGGCGACTTGATTTATTTCATCTGTGGACAGAAAATGGGTGAAGAGAAGTTATTGAAACAGAGGGCGGCGCCACCACAAAAACGTGGGTGATTTATGGAGTCCAAGATTCCTGTGAAATGATAACTACTGTTGGATCGGGAAGAACACGGTGGCTCCACCAAATTTAACTCGTGATTAATTCTCCCTCTCCCACTCTGCATCAGCAGTTTGATTTCAGGAGACATCTGGGTTTTCTATTTTAAATCCATCATCATCATCACATCCCATCAGCCTATTCTTTTATCACTGTGAATTTCAAATCTTTATGTGAGATATTCTGCATAAAAACTGTTCTAAATACATTAATCTATATGTGGACATTAAGTGAACTCTATTTTGTTGAACTCTCTGTCCTTAATATCAAAAATATTTCAACGCCAACCGTGTGCGCAGATATCAATGTATCTACAACTATATTAGAGATGATGATAATAATTAAAATTAAATCTACTCACATGTACCCATGATGGATAGCTAGCGAAACTGTTCATATGATAGTTAATAGTTTGTAAATTAGGCAAAAACTTGCGTTAGGTACGCCTAAATGGTTTAGACGGGTTTTATCCATCCCAAATAGGGTTTATTAATCCCCAATTAGGGTATTAGATGAGTTTGACTTTGGTTAATGAATAAAACTCGCCTAAACCGTTTAGGTGTGTCTAACCTGAGACCTTCCCTCTAAATTAAGTAGTATTAATAGAACATTGAGAGGGCTCTATTATATTGAACTCTTTATTCATATGTTAAAGAGTTTGTAAATTAGGTAGCATTGATAGGATCTTTCCTCTGCATATCTTCTGTACATTACTGCATCTGAATTGTCTTGATTTACAATCTATACATTATCTTCTACAATGTATATTACTTCTATTTTTAATTTATAAGAGTAATATTAATCTGTTAAATAATAATAACTAATAATGATAATATTAGAATTAAATTACTAGTAATTAAAAATAAGCAAAGCACTTTTAAATATCACATGATAATGCAGCGTTAACACAACAAAGTATTGTTGTTAAAGATATAACTAGAATTACACCCGTGCGTTGCACGGTCAATTTATTTATTTTTATATTTTTAAATTGCATATATTTATAAAACTATATTTTATTTTAATTAATTCAACTACTTATATTTGATTTTATCTTTTAAGTTTATAGTTTTTTAACAATAATATAATAAACATCTTCTATTATAACATATTAAGACAAATGGTATGATTTTCTTGGATAAGTAAAATATATTGGGTACAAAATATTATTAGTTTTAAATAATTTAAAATAGAAGTATATAGTTGAATGATAATATATTAATTTTAATAATGAAAATACTTATCAAATGATGAATGTAAAAAAAAACGAAACTACATAATTGGGATAAAGTGAAAAAATATACTTATTATTATATTTTTTATTCTTTTAATAATTTCGATTGCTAAGATTTTATAAAAAGTATTTTTTTTAAAATGAATCTATAATTTTTATATTATATGTATTTGAAGGTTCATCCTTCTATTAATCCATGAATATAAGCATAAATTTAGAAATTATCATAATTTTAAGAAGATATATCATTTATAATATTATTAATAAAAAATCAAAAACAACAAATGATTATATTTAATGAATATATCATAATAGATAAATTGTACACAATTAAGAATTATACGAACTAAGGCCAAAATATATTTTTTGAAAAAGTAGAAATTTGGGTAGTTCTTAAGTTCCCACATATCTCAAATCATGTTGCAACATGCAATTTTTTATTATAATAATCTATATGTTTGATATTAGAAAGTCATGAGTTATTATATTATAGAGAATTTTATGCATGTTGAACCCATATCTTTCCTAATAATATATGGTGAAATTGGATACTTTTTTTTACCGGAATAAAACTAATATATAATATAATTAATTAGATTGAGTGAGTTATCAATCTGGAGTGTCGTAGGTAGCGTTTTAATTATAATCAATTGATTATATATTTAAATAATATTAGGGACATTCCTCTTCATTTGTGTAACTTTGCTTCATCAATACATTAATACAACTATAATATTAATATCTATATATTTGCAGATTTAGATAAATATAATTAAAATTTTATTTTCTTTCCCTCGTGAAATTCATTTATAAAATGTGAAAATGCATTTTTCTCAAGATAATAGACTAAATGTTTTCATGTGAAATATATTAGTTTATATTCTTATATATTTACATATATCTTTGTATAAGTAAATTTCATTATTTAAAATAATCTTTTTATACTGTATGTGTTTGAGGATTAGAAAAATATAAAATTACTCATAACGCGAAAGAAAGTAGTTAACATATTACTTGTGTCCAATAGGTCATGATTTTGAGTTACAGTAGGTCATTTGAATGAACTTTAATTCATACATTATATATATATATATATATATATATATATATATATATATAAAAGTTTAATACTCATGAATTTTATTCTCAATTTATGTATTACAATCTAAAAATAAAATAAAATTAGGCTGATAAAAATTAAAGTTACTATCAAACTCAAATCAAAACTCTTTGCTCCAAAACTCAAGTCTAGTATATTCATAAATATAAGTGTGAGACTATATACTCTATAATTCAACCTTCAGAAAAAATGATCCATCATAATAGAATTATGATCAAGTTTTCACCTAATTTATATTATATTTTGAAATTCTAACCTGAAATTAAAATAACTCTCAAAAAATGATATTTGTAATTTTGAAAAAACAAATTGGCACAAATTATATCCTCTAACTTATTATCTATTACTCCATCTGTCTCATAACAATAGTCTTGTTTTTCTTTTTCGTCTGTCCCAAACATTAGTCTTCTTTCCTAAAATGGAAAAGTAATACACACTCACTAATAAATTATTAATTTCCTCTATCTCTACTCGCATTGGTATCTGTGCCAGAACGAAACAAGACTAATGTTATGGGACGGAGGGAGTATCTATTATATACATATAATTTATTTAGATCAATAAGAAGATACTATCTTAATAATGGATTTGAAAAAAAAGGTTATAGATTGTAGTATTTTATGAATGAGATAAATTTGATAAATAAGTTAAATATTATCATATAACTAATATTTATCACTTATTAATCTTATCACATAATTAAGTGGTTTAAGAATGTATATATAGGGATAAAATATAGATGAATTAGATAAAAAAAAAGGTAAAAATAATAAAATAATATTGTGATGTGATGTTTTTAGGCGGGAAAATGGCATTTTTGTAATTTCTTCAAACTTCTTGTTTTTATATATATAATAGATTAACCATTTTCCAAAATATTCAACTCTAAATTCGAAATTAATGATAAATTATTAATTAGCTAAAATTGAAAAGAAATGTTAGACTTGCACTAGTATATTAAAGTTCAAGATTAGATTTTGAATTCAGAACATAACATGAAAGTAAAAATTTATAAAGCTTAAAAGAATTATTAAGTAAATATATGCAAGTACTACAAACAGTCATCATCATATCACAATGTATAATGCATTCAAATAAGATTACAATTGAAAGATCAAGTCTAGGTTAATATAATGTGATTTTATTATATCTCTCCAATTATTATATAAGACATCAAGTATTTATTGAGCTATGGAACCTGAAATTATATCAAAGATATATTAGATAATCCACAAAAAGTTTTGGGGCCAGAAATAAATAGAATATATTAATTAGGCGGAAATAATCCACAAAAAATTACTTTTAAACATGTTACCTATTGTTATTAGGGTCAAAGGTACATTAGCCAGAAAATTAATTAGGATTGAAGTTTTTTTACCCTAATTAGATCTAAGAATTTGAGTCAGGCATACATGGAAGAAAGCAATAGGTCTGGCTAAAGGAGATATAAAATGAAGAGGGCAAATCATGCTCTGTTTGCATTGGGTAAGTAATGTATACAGCACATAATTTAAATCAAACATCTACACAACTGTGTCTCAATCGCAGCATATTTCCAGCCCCACAGATTGGAAAATTTTGCCCAACCTAGTTCAGTATCAACAACAAAACAAAATGGTTTAACACTTGCCAACTAGTGACTTCAACCCTAAATCCTAATGACTCAAGCCAGTATATGAAATTTCTGCAATGGAACTACCAAATGGAAGATGTAGAAGCTGGCGATAACACACTCAGTAGTCAGTACTCACAACAAGGCAAACTTCGCGGATTTAAGTAGCAATAAATAGAAACTCTATGATCAATTAAATTGGATTCAGCTGTGCATTTGCCTCCATTAACCATGATGATGGATATTCCAGTAATTTTAAGTTTAAGAAAGCCACCATCTAGAGATTCTACTTCTCAGGTCAATATAGCAAACAACCTAACAAAAAAATGATCAAATTAAAATATCTTACAGTACCCGGCCAACACAAATCATTTGTCAAGAACATAAACAAGTGAAGTAAAGGACTCAGATGTTATCAATTTTCCAGTTCTTTCATTCCATAATAAAGGGCAGTGTATTCCATAGATCTGAACCTACCATTTTAAGAGAAAAAAATTCATCTACTCTTAAGCACACAATAACATCGAAGTCTACGCAATCGTGCACTGAACAATATTTGCTTGCTCCAACAGAAGTTCAAACATGCATATTAAAATATTGTAGACATGAAACTAAATGTACCATATATATACAGCCTTGCCTCGTCCAAACAACTATGACCCTGCAGTCGGCAGTGCTGCCATAAATGAGTTGTAAGATGATTCTAGATCGAAGTGCAGCTGTCTAGCCTGCTGCTCAGTAAGCTCATCTGCAGCACCCATTTTCGACAACCTGGCAATCCAATCTCGCATCTTTGTCTTCCCCTCAAAATCAGGTGGCAATATAGACAACTTATTGAGAGAAGCAGAGAGATCAGACAATAATGGGTGGACCTGATCAACGGCAACCATGTTTAATTTCAAGGAATCCATAGCGGTAATAAAATTCTGTACGCACTCAGCCACAATGGCAGCCGATGTTGTCGATGACATGGCCACAGCCGCCCTGTGCTCCACAGTTGCAGGAACCCCAGATGTGACGAGGCGGTTAATGGCTGCTGGGCAATCCATCTTGTAAGTATCATGGAACCTCTCAATGTTCGGTACAATGTCTTTCAACGTGGAAGACAGCGTCTTAAAATGAGCAATCAGCTTTTGGCATTCAACCTCATACTCCGCAGGAGAAATTACATCGCGAACATAAGCTTTCTCCAGTTTCTCGGTTGCTTTTATAATTGCAAACAGCTCCGCAAAATTATCATACATCTCCCTTTCGCGCTTGTCGTTCCATAGCTTAACCTCCATATACTATATTGAATATATGTATTTGATATCGGAATGGAGAAGAGTACGGGACACGCGCAAAAGAACCACACTTTTAACACTACAAACTCGACAACAACAAAAAATAAGATCCTCAATACAAAGTAATTTATTCACATAAATAAAAGATTGATAGCTCCACGAAAGTCGGAAACAATAAGCATATTGATTAAACAAATCGCCGAATCAGCAGGCGTTAACAGGAAGCGAACCAGCGAATCATCAACCAAAGGTCTCTGATGTGCAATCAAAACCTAAATTGAAAAAGTCAACAATTCGGAAACCCTAGATTCCATCCCTATTAGTCAAAATCCGACTGGCGAATTGCATCAAAACATCGCTAGGAGACGGCAAGGATGAAACAGATCCAATCGTATCTCAGGCATAAGTTTCATCGATAGAACGAAGAACAAACAGAATTGCAACGAAATCAAACACACAAACAAAGCGAAAAAATGGAGAAAATCTAGAGAGAGAGAAGAAGCACTTACGGAGAAGGATAACGCGCTTTGAATAATGAGAAGAGTGTCGCAGAGGGGAGGAGAGCAGGATGTTGCGTGTGGGGTTTAATCCAAAAACTAAACAATATTGGTCCTCTCGCCTCTGCCTCCCTCCATGCTTTTGTTTTCTCTTTTTTTTTCCTTCACTGCCGAGAAATTGTTGTTGTCCATATAATAAAAATAAAAATATTACTATCTACAATTTCATTTTAGATGGATTTGGAGTCTACATCAATAACATAAAATATTTTTTAAACATAATTTATGGACTAAATTATTTAAACATAAGATTTTAAATTAATATTTACGATTGATTTTCTCAAATAAATAAATATTATGTACAATTACTTAGAATACAATATTACCATAAAATTATTATTTTTTAAAAAAATCTTATTTTTTATAATTTATAATTATTAATGTTTTTTATAACTTATAAAGCAATTATACATAAATAAATTTATATTTATTTTTTAATCAGTAATAATTTTTATCTCATTCATCAATGTTATCAGTCGAATAATTGATGTTTATTAATATATAAATTTTGATTTCATAATTCCTTGAATCATGACAAATGAATTATATAGTTTAGTTAATGAAAAATTAAAACAATCATGATTTTCCATATCATGCATTCGTTTTATTTCAACATATATATAATATATATTAATGTAGGATAGACTAACAATTCATGTGTATCGAATCGTTATCATGTTAACACGATAGAATAATGACTTATTATTTATGTTGGTCGATTTTTCGTATTCAAGGTATGGGTCTACGGGCAGTGGCGTATACAGGGGGGGTGTATGGGTACACTTGTACCCCAAAATAATATTTTTCTTTTAAAATTTTATATATTTTTACTATTATTTATATATATTTTTACTATATATATTTATATAATGTGCCCTAATTTATTATAGTTATATATTATACCCTAATTTTAAATTTTTGGATACGCCATTGTCTACGGACTTAAATAAATCCGAGAATGAGTTCCGGATACGGGACCTAAGTAAATTCGAGGATGAGTAATTAAACGTAAGAAAGTGAAATGGGGGATACTTATTTAAAAAAGGGGAATGAATATAATGAACATAGTGAATCATATAATTGTGGACTATGGGATATTTATAAATAAGTTGATGGGTTTAATGGGCTTTTATGGGTTTTGTGGAATTAATGGGCTTGATGGGTTTATTTAATGAGTTGTGGGTTGGTGGACTTTAGCTTTGTATACTTCAATCAACGGACTTTTTTTAATATGTTAGATTAGGGATCTTAATTATTGGACTGAATTATTTTGACCAACAATTTATTAATTTTTTTGTTTGATAAAGCCGTTTGATTACCTTTACAATGTTGTTTGATTGTGTTTTAGTTATTGCTTGATTACAATATTGCTAGATTGCGTTTTAATTGTTGCTTGATTAGATATCAGCCATTGATTTAATTAGATCTAATGGATGAGATTCATTCTTATTTTTAATATACTTATTTGTTATCATATGATATTTTCTATATATATATATATATTACCTCCAATTCTAAAATTTTGAATACGCTATTAAATATAAACATATTATGTTTATTCGAATAATACGATACCGCACGAACATATCACAAATACAATACAAAAATCTTGTATCCTTATTAAATTGATAGGATAACGATAACTATACAAAACCCGTTAAAACACAAAATTGATTTCTTAGAGTAATTCTAAACATAATCACATTTTTTTTTCAACATAGCCTTCACATTTTTGATTGATATGAGGGAGCAGTTTGTAGAAGCCATTAAGGCTACCAACATCGGTAACCTGGCTAAGTTGGCCAACACATACGACAAACAATTTAATAAAAAAAAACAAAATTGAATAAATATTGGCGCAAAAATTGTGACCAAGAATGCAGATAACTTCCTGTTCGGCGTTCGGCCACTTTCTTTGCAGCTTTGCTGCACCTTTAATCCTTTATTACTCGTGGCATTTTCTGGTTAGTGTCTACATTATATTTATATTTAAATTTTATATATAATTAGTATTTAATAAAAGATATACCAGTTTTCTTAAAAAATTATTTATAAGTAGAGCATACTATTATTATAATTTCACTACGAAAAATTCATTATCATTGCCATGATATATAATGTGTAATTTATAATTCATTTTTGTAATTTAAGTTTTTATATGTTGTATCTATAATTTGTCAAGTTATATTTTATATTATATTAATTTTTGTAAGTTTTATTTATCAAATAAATTATGAGTTGTTAGTGCATAATAATTAAATTATTATAATTAAAATTTAATTTTTTTATATTTTATTTTACATTATATTAATATTAAATTAAATAAAAAAATAAATTTTGGAAGAAGTCATGACACTAGTGTCTCATCCAATCTATGAGCTATCCAATCAGATGCTGTCACTTGGCAGCATATGATTGGATACTCTAATTTGTATAGATCAATATTCAAATCTCATATATTATAAATAAATAAACAAAAAATTCATAATTTTTTCTCTATAAAATGAATTCAATATTTATATATTTTCATTCATAACCAAAACTTCTATGTTCTCTAGTTTGTGTTTTATCATTGTATCAAATATTAACTTTTTACGGTATATTTAATGTTTTTACTGTAATTATAAATTTATGAACAAATATATAATTATAGATCCAATAAAAATATTATAAATAACATATATTGAAATAAATAAATTTTAGGTTGGGTGGATGTCATTGTTGTAAGATTACCCTCATTCATAACCCCAACAAAACCCAACATTAAATAAAATATTAATTTCTCTCACTTTCACATATACAACCCACAACCCTATCTAATTTCTACTCCCACCAATAACCCCAACTCAACTTAAATTATATTTTATTTTTACTTTAATTTTCAATATATATTATCAATATCAAATTTTATTAAATTTTATCAATATCAATACACACGCCACAGTGAGGCTGGGCATAGAAAACTATTTGTTGGGGTGGGGTTGGTGCTTTTGAAATTATTACTCTCTCCGTCCCAGTTTTTTGGGAACTCTTTCCATTTTCGTCCGTCCCAGTCTATTGGGACACTTTTCAAAAATAGTAAATTTTTCATACTCATCAATAAAATATTAATTCAACTACCACTCACAACTCTTAATTTCCGTGCCCGATCAAAGGTGCCCAATAGATCGGGACGGAGGTAGTACTATTTTATTTTATGTTTAATATTTTTAATATAATATATTAATTACCATAAATAATATTTTATCAATTAATAATTAATTAATTAAATCAAGTTTTAAATTTAAAATAATCGAAATTAAGTATTAATTAGTTTAATTTAAAATACTTAATAAAAAACATAAAAGAATATTTGTGGTATATATTATATTGAGAAATGGTTATGACATGTGAAACTTATAAATAGTTAAAAGTGATATAGATAAAAAAGAGTGTAAAGTGAAGTGGGTAGAAGTTGAGGTAGATGTTGGCCTGTCATGATACACATGTAGAGGTAGATATTAGTGTGTGCATTGTAGATGCACACATCAACATCAATAATTATTATCATTTTATATTTTATAAATATCCACATCAACATCTACTATCATTTTTTTATTCATCCACTTTTTACTTCATATTATTCATGGGTTCCACTTGTCATAACAATTATTTCATATCATACATATATATTCTTTTTTTTGTTATATTGAATATAGATAATTAATTAATTTAAATAGTTAAATAATAAATTTAACTTAATGTAATTAATTAGTTCAAATTAATTGATCAATACATTCAATTAAAAAGTTTAATATTACATAAAATATAAAACAAAAAATATAAAAATATTTAAAATCTAAAAATAAAATAAAAATAAAAAATAAATCCTTTAAAATATTTTAAAAAATGAAAAAGAAAAAAAATACTCCATTCGTCCCAGGACATTTGATAAGTTCGTTATTTTACCAACTTATCTATTAGTTTCTAGCTCATTTAATATTCTAATCGCATGATTTTCATATTTATCCATGCATCGTAGTGTTTTAGCATAGAGTTGGTGTTTAATGGAGTATTTTTGCAGGAAAAAGGGGATGAATACGAAGGAGGGAAAAGATTGAAGTTTTTGGCTCTGTATCAACCGACACAAGGCTTGTGTCAGTCGACACAAGCAGTCGATGTGGATGTCGGCAGCGACTAAGGAAGGGTCGACGCGGGAGCTCCACGTCGACCGACGCAAACCTTGTGTCGGTCGACGTGGACGGTCGAGGTGGAGCGCGCATCGACCGACGTGACTTCTATCTCAGTCGACGTGGATGTATTTTTGGCGAGAATATTGTATTTTTGGCTATTTCCTCTCCTGATTAATTTTATACCTTGTGGGGATTAATTGTACACCTATATAAACACTTTAGTTCGAGTTTTTAGGGTTATACACCTTATTTTCAGAGTAGAAGTATTATTCCAAGGCAGAAGTTTTAGTTTGAATTTTATTTGGAGTTTAGAGAACAATTGATGGATTATTACTGTGTTCATGCAAGACTCTGATTTTGATCAATGCAAGTTTATTCCAGGTTTTGTCTTTTCATGATGTTGTTTATTGTGATTATGATGAACTAATTTATTAATCAGATTCTAGGGTTAAAACTCTATCCTGACTGCATGTTTATAATTAATTGAATCGAATGACTTTCCTTGTTAGATTTGTGAAATTATGCGATAATTTATCGTTGATAAATTAAATAACTTGGGATATTCAAACAGATAAGATAAAATCTCATAAATTGAAATTTAATGACTGGAAAAAAAAATAAACGATCGATTTGAAAGCTCTTGAATAAAATTAGTTAAATAAGATTTTTATTAAAACGATTTATAATAAATCAAACAAAAGTTTAACACCCTAGTGTCAAAGTCATGCAAGATACCTGACCAAAAACCAACATTTTCCACATAAATTATGTGCCTAGTCACATCAAATTTCCAGTACTTGTTGTAACAAAGTAGATTATCCTGAGATACTTTTCAGCTTGTTTGTTCCACATGAGCAGTGTTCTAACAACATTCTGTTCATAGTACTTCACTTGTAGAAAAGAGATCAGATCAAAACAACCATGTTTTATAACCAAAAGATCTCATTGTTGTGCCTTTGGTTTTATAAATGGTAAAATAACAGTCAGAAAGCCTTGTAAACTTTAACACGAAGGTGTCAGACTTTAACAAAAAATAAAAATAAAAATTATTTTGAATAGAAGTGAATTCTGAACAAGGAGAATTACACATTCCAAGGGAATTTCTAAGAAAATAGAACCTTTCAAATTCAAGAGCTTTCGTTATGATATCAGCAATTTGGTCTTTCGTCGGTACATATTTCAAATAGATTATATTATTATCAATCAAATCCCTAATAAAATGATGCCTAATGTCTATGTGTTTAATTCTAGAGTGTTGAACAGGGTTTTTAGAAATTACGATGGCACTGGCATCAACACACAAAAAAAATGTTAAAGTATCAGAGGTCAAACCATTGTCGTCTAGCATTTGTTTCATCGAGAGGAGTTGTGTGCATCCACTTGCGGCTGATATGTACTCAACTTCGGCAGTAGAAAATGAGATGCAATTATGTTTCTTGCTACTCCACGATACTAGATTTCCTCCAACAAAGAAACCTCCTCCACTTGTACTTTTCCTGTCATCGACATCACCGGCCCAATCTGCATCACAGTAGCCAACAATGTTAGTGCCAATGTTTTTCGTAAACCAAAGCCCCATGTTCGTTGGTCCAGAAATGTAGTGGATGATTCTTTCATTGAAAGTTTTTCGTGAACCAAAAAGAAAAACGTTGCGAGTGTCCTGGGACGGAGGGAGTAACAATTTAACATTTAAAATGAAAAAGAAAAAAAAACATTTTAAATATAAAATAAAAGAAAAAAAAACAGGATTTCCAGCGCCACACACGTAGCTGGCGTGTGTGTCCCACGCGCCAATAGGAGTTCGCGTGTGGCGCACGCGCGCGTCGGTCCGGGGCAAAAAAAATTTAAGAAATGGAATCTTATTTTGGATCCCATTTCTTCTTTTTCTCTCCCACATTTCCTCTATCTCTCTTGCCACATAGATAAAAATGGATGAGATGGGGATCTTAAAATTTTAAGATCCCTATTGTAGTTGCCCTAAAATGAATGAATATACAAAGGGGCTACATTCACTAGGATTTATTTTCTTTAGTAAAATTAAATAAAATATGGCTATAATCAAAATGAAGCCGTAGTCACGTGAAAGAGAGTGTAGCTAGGGGTGGGTCGGTACAGCATACCGAAAATATTGTACGTACCGAAATTAACGGTATGAAAGTTTTCATACCGATATCGTACCAAAACTTTTGGTATACCAAAGTTCGATATACCGAAATCTTGGTATGATATAAAATGAAAATTGTTACCGTATCGATATTTCGGTATACCGTATCATACTGAAACTTTACGGTATACTGAATCATGCCGAATCAAGATTTTATGATATATCGTACCGTACCGAACCATACCGTACCATACAGAAAATATTTATTTAAAAGCTATAATTTTTAATTAATTATAAGTTTATAACTCATATAAATCATTTCATTCATTATTTAATATTACTATTAATAATTATCTAAAATATAAAATAAATTATAATTATTATATTTTGAGTACGATATATAGACGGTATACCCACATATCTTAATTCTCATACTATTATCGTACTGTTAATTTTTGGTACGGTATCATATCGTACCGTTAATAACAATATATCAAAATTTTGATATTTTTTTATAGGAGAATTATCGATCTAGGACCCGAAAGATGGTTTTATTGTCGATTTAGGACCTAAAAGATTAATTGTCGA
>JAPKLW010002019.1:64572-82943 GCA_026898455.1 Plectranthus barbatus
GGCGTCAGCAAAATCTCTCAGATATCTTTTTGTCACCTTATTATTTGCTGGTTCACTTGCAAGACCGGAAGATGTTTGGGATAAATGTTGGTCTTATTTATCCGATGATATTGTGCACAATCAAAGAATATCTTTGGGACATCCAGGTATACATTAATTTTCTAAATATATATAGATATGTTTATATTTGAATGTATTAATGCAACTTCTATTTTCTTTCTAATATCATTATTAATAATTGCAGATTTATCGCTTGATGATTTCGAAGTGAAAAGTTATACTTTAGTTGAGATAGAGAAACTATTGAGGAATCTCGGTAAAAGTTTAAATGACTTTGAATTGATGCCATTTCCTGAAGAAAGATTTTTCCGAAGGTCCACTGCAAATTCATTGATCAATGAGGAGTTACATTACAATCGAGATGCTCAGTATCAAGAGTACCAATATTTTTTATTGAAGTGTACTGATGAGCAGCGTTGCGTCCATGATACGATTTTAAAAGCTGTAGATTCAAATACAGGCAATTTGTTCTTTGTATATGGATATGGAGGCACAGGAAAAACTTTTGTTTGGAAAGGATTGTCAGCTGCTTTACGCTCAAAGGGTGAAATTGTTATAAATGTTGCTTCCAGTGGAATTGCTTCGCTTTTGCTACCAGGAGGAAGAACAGCACATTCACGCTTTAAAATTCCAATCAATCCAAATGAAGATTCTACTTGCAACATAACTCAGGGAAGCCCACTCGCGGAGTTGATTGTAAGAGCTAAGCTTATAATATGGGATGAAGCTCCTATGTTGCACAAGTTTTGCTTTGAAGCTTTGGACAGAAGTTGTCGTGATATAATGCGTTTTACTAACTCAGACAATTTTGATTTACCTTTCGGTGGTAAAACTGTGGGTTTAGGTGGAGATTTCCGTCAGATTTTGCCAGTTATTCCAAAAGGCACCCGACAAGATATAGTGCATGCATCAATCAATTCATCATATCTTTGGAATAATTGCAAAGTTTTGAGATTGAACAAAAATATGAGGATTCAAAATGAATTTCTCAATGATGAATCAAACAAGTTAGAGCAATTTGGTCGATGGATCGCAAGCATAGGAGATGGGACTATTGGAGGTATTAATGATGGAGAAGCAAATGTTGATATCCCCGATGATATTTTGTTAAGATATTCTGAGGATCCTATTGCAGCAATTGTGGATTATATATATGACTCAAAAAGTCATATAACTCACAATATGAGTTATCTACAAGACCGAGCGATTTTGGCACCTACTTTGGCGATTGTAGACACCATAAACCAATACATGGTGTCATTGAATGAAGAAGAAGGCCGATCATATTTCAGTTCAGATAGTACTTGCACATCAAATTCAAATGAATCTTTATTATCAGATATACATACACCCGAGTTTTTAAATACTCTCAAGTGTTCAGGTGTCCCAAATCATGAGTTGCACTTGAAAGTGGGAACTCCAGTTATGTTGCTGAGAAATATAGATCATGCAAATGGTTTGTGCAACGGTACTAGATTGGTTATTACAAAACTTGGAAGTCATGTACTGGAAGGTGAGGTTCTCACAGGCCAAAATGCAGGCAACAAGATACTAATCCCGAGGTTGTCATTGACACCATCAGATCCAAGATTCCCATTCAAGTTTCAACGAAGACAATTTCCGTTGATGATTTCGTATGCAATGACAATTAATAAAAGTCAAGGTCAATCATTGAAACGTGTTGGCCTGTTTTTGAAGAATCCTGTTTTCAGTCATGGTCAATTATATGTTGGTGTTTCTCGAGCTACATGTCGTAGTGGTCTTAAAATTTTAATTAATAACTCTAATGATCTTGAGGAGACATCTACTCCTAATGTTGTATTTAAAGAAGTCTTTCAGAATTTGTAATGTAAGCTTTTTTCCATTATTGTGTTTGTATATATATGTGTATATATATATATATATATATATATATATATTTAGAATAATTAAGTTTATTGTTTTGATTACATTCAAGCTTACTAATATTTATTTGTATCAAATACAATAAATTATGAAAAAGTTGAAATGTAAAAATAAAAGTAATTAAATAAAATAAAATAAACTCCGTGCAACGCACGGGTGAAATACTAGTTATTATTATTATAAAAATTACATGATAAATATAATTTATGTACATTAGTGTATATTTAAATAAAATATTATAATTTGTTTTTATCTTATTTTTATTATTAATTTTCATAATTATTTTGGTGAATGTACATTCAACTTCGGCCACCACTTCCAATTTTTTTTAATTTTTTTTTCTTTTAAGTTTGATCATCCATTTTTTTATATATAGCCTTATAATATAATATATATAATATTTTCATTTACTTACTTACTTTAATATATATAATATTTTTATTATTTTTTTTAGTTTATAAAATTGGTAATTTTAATGAGAAATTATGGTAATGAAATAGGCCGTAACTTAAAATATAAATATTATAAATTAAAATCAAACATACAATGCATAATTTAAAATACAAAGATTTATAAATTAAAAACAAACACACAATACAAAATTAAAGCACACAATGAAAAAATACATTTAAAATAACAAGACAATGATAAAATAATTAAAGTCTTCAAATCCATTCGCGTCTCGCTTTAATGCTTTCAACAATCATTGTGTGACTTTGGAGTTCTTTAGCCGACATTGTGCTTGTATCCTTAAAACAGATATGGTAGTCTTGTTGCTCCAACTCGATATTCTTTTGTTTGAGTTTTTCCTGTTGGATCTCTTTCATTGTTGCCCATCTTTCACGTCGCTCTTCCACATTAGTTTCAGAAATTTTAACCTTATTCTTGCCTTGCCTCTTGGCTCTTTGTTGTCCCATTGGACGAGATCGAGCTTCACTTCTTGTTGATGCATGGTCATCTGATTCCGATGTTCTCTACTTCTTGTTAGCATATTCCGGAGCCCATTTCTCCAACTCTCTCATCACCTTCCATACGTGCATGTACTTAAAGGATTTTCTTGGGGAGATGGCATTCCACTTCTCTATTGTGGCATGCAAGACATCATCATCGCTTTGACCACTGGCTCGATTGCTGTATAAATTATTATACCACCCAGAAAATAAATTGACGTCAGGCATTATGGTGTCCCAACAATAATTCTCGAAGCGGTGGCGTCTGCAGACTTGTGGATATGGCATGCTTTTTTTGGATGTGCAGGTTCGAATAATGATATAAATGTTCTCAATGGATCACCTTTATTCAATGCAGTATTACAAGGAAATGCTCCACAAGTTACATTTACGGTGAATGGCACAACGTATAGAAATGGATATTATTTAACAGATGTGATCTATCCAGAATGGGCCTCATTTGTCAAAAGTTTTCCATGTCCTATGGATCCCAAACGCAAGAAATTTAAGGAGAGGCAAGAAGCTGCAAGAAAAGATGTGGAACGGGCGTTTGGAGTGCTTCAAGCTCGTTGGGCAATAGTAAGAGGTCCTGCACGAAGCTATTACAAAGAAGACTTGAGGAATATTATATATACATGCATTATTTTGCACAACATGATTATAGAAGACGAAGGAGATGCATCTATCATGTGGTCCGACGAAGACACACCTCCATCTGCCACAATAAACTTGGGTTCTACTCAACAATTTCAAGCTTATCTTCAAAATTACAAGGAACTACGTGATAAAGATGCGCACCACCAGCTTCGGGCAGATTTAGTTGAACATATATGGGCAAATTATGAAAGTGATTGGTATGAATTTTTTACCAAGTTACAATGTTGTGTAATTTTATTTTCTTGTACTATTATGATGTTTTCTAAATTTAATTTCTCTTGTGTGTTTGTTGTTCCAAATTTGTATTGTTTAAATTTATAAATTTTCATAATTTTCGTAAATTAGAAATTATAAAATTTATTATGTAATTTCATACTATAAATTAATATAATAAATAAACAATATAGATAGATAAAAATAATATTATATTTGTGAGTGAATTTGTGTGGGACCGTGTTAAAGTTGATATTGTAGGTTTATTGTTAGAGTGATATGTTTGAAAAAGTTGGTAGGTTTTAACTTTTGATGTGGCGAAATAAAAGTTGGAGTGGTGGGTTTATTGTTACTACCACCCTAAATCGACAATAAAACCATCTTTCAGATCCTAGATCGATAATTCTCCTTTTTTATATGATATACAGAGTATATCGATATTTCAGTATTTTTTTTCACCATTTAGTGTAGCACAAGACTTTCTATATTTGGACGGGTCTGCAGTCTGCTCCACGGTTGAAAAGTAGATGGTGTAGGTGGGGCCGTGGGGGACAGCTGGCACCCTCCACTTACTACCTTCCTCTATTTTCACTCCCTTTTCCGCCAAAATAGAAATCAGACAAAGAAAAAAAGTTCAAATAATGCACAACAAGAAATAATAACCAACAAGAAATAATAACCTTTCAATCCTTGTCGGGAGGGTTATTAGCTTTTTGAACAGGATCATTTAAGAATGGATTTTATTATTATTTTTTAAAGATTTCATATATATGAAATGAGTACTATTTATTATGAGATGTCCTTCGAGAAGATTGAAAGGTTACTAATTTACTATTAGGTTGCATCCTATCTGTCCAATGTATATCTTTTTCGTGTAAAATTAATTTCGATTGTCTTCTTTTTATGTTCAATTTTGTGGCATTACTAACTCAGACATATCCATTAATTATTATGAAAATTATTTATCATTAAAAATTATAAATCGAAACCCAACATATATACTAAATAATATATGAGTGTCGATCTAGGAGCGCACTTGGTTAAATATTTTGCCCATGATTATTTTTGGGTAACGTTGAAACATCCACCCCTATTTAAATAGTATATCTCAATTAAATAATAAAATAATATGTAAACATTGTTCAAATTAAAAATTAACATTTTGATTATTTACAAATTAAATAAAAATCCTTTCGGGTCGGAAACGCGGGCTGCTGGTGGGGCTGCGCCCATTCTCCCTCTTCTTCCGCTTTACAATCATCTCAGTTGTGAGAAAAAGAAGTTTGCAGATGCTCTGCCCACTTTAGCCTCAATAACTCTAAGATAGACTGTGGCCGCTGCAAATTGAAGCAAATAATAGTTCCCACGTATCGCGCGCGTGGGGTGAAATACTAGTATAGATCAAAAGATACACAGTGGAGAAGAAAAAGATTGGTTTTAAAATTTGTTATTCAAAACTCTAACATATAAAACTTTTATTGTTTATTATTATTAAAGAATAAGGTCAGTTTAACCCTTCAACTATTAGTATAAGAATATATTATTCTTTTATAATTATTTTGATTAATTACACCCATCGACTTTTAACTTTTAAGATTGGTTCTTTTAAGCCCCTTTATCCTTAATATTCTTTTTGCCCTTTATCAATTTATATAAGTATTTTATATTACTAGATTATTTTTTATTTTTTATTATATTATCATAATTTTTTCTCATTTTGAGTTTGTTTCGTTAATATACTTAAAAATAAATGTACCATAGGGGCGGCAATTTATGACTCGACCCGTCAATTCGATCGGAATCTAATACGAAATTAATGGATCGGGTCAACCCATTTAAAATTTTTGGGTTAACTTTGGGTCGAACCCGCGAACCCAATTAAATTTTGTGGTCCGGATCGGGTCAGTTTCGGGTCGACCTGTGTAACCCGAATAACCTGCGAAATTAATCAATTTTAATATTATGCTAGCTTTACACTCACACGATGCGCAAATTAAATATTTAGTATTTTATTTTACAATATTAAAATATAATTAATAAAGTTATATGTCTTAACATTTTTAGCAATTGTTCTTAAACATGTTTGATTGTATGCATCAATATTATATTTTATGTGTTATAATATAAATTATTTTTCATATTATACGTCAATATATATATAATAAAAATAAAAAGAAGTATACCTAATACAAATTTTATGAGGTTTGATTAAAAAATTGTTCCATTAAAGATATATAATAGTATTATTTAAAAAATAGTAAATACAATAAATTAGTGGGATGAAATATTTTTAAAAAGTGATAAATATAAATTGTTATGTCTTTTTACTATAAAGTATATATTTATGTTATAACTATAAGGTTATAAAAATTGTTTTCACTATTATCTTTAAATAGATAAATTGTTTAATTGTTTTTAAATATAACTATAAGGTTATAAAAATATTATATATATATATATATATATATATATATATATATATATATATATGCATATGTTAGTATATTTATAATATATATTTTTATATTATACTTCCAACTATTAATGCAAATTTGATAACAAAGCAAGTAGATAAAAATAAAGCTTAAAAAATAATAGTTTTTTTTTACAAAATTAACCTATCAAAAAATTATATTTGTATTATTCTTCTAGCACTATACTTATATTGTTTTTTTTTTTTAAAAAATGATAAAATAGTGAAAACATTAAGTTTTACTTAGAAATGACACATATGATTTTGTTGAAATTGTGATTACTATTTATTGTAATATATGTATATGCTATAGCATAAAAGCATATCATGTAAAGAAAATAAAAAAATAAAATAAATTGATGTGATGCGATGATATATTAAGATAAAATAAAAAAATAAAAATAAATTTTGTTAATTTTATCTTAATATATGATATCTCATGATTTATGATATATTAAGATAAAATTAACAAAATTTTATATCTTGACATTTTATAAAGATTCTTTTTAATTTTATATACTTTTTATTCATTAATATTCCATATATTATAATATAATTTATTTTCTATATTATATGTCAAACTATGTATACATTTAATAAAAATAAAAAGAAGCACACCAAAGAGTCAAACATAATGTCTATGAGATTTAATATATACATTATCCTATAGTAATATCATATTTGTGTTATTAAAAAAATAGTAAATATAATAAATTAATGGGATATAATATTTCAAAGAAAAAATGACAAATATATATATATATATATATATATATATTTTTTTTAATAAAATAAATAAAATAAAAATAAAAAATTATGTAAATTTTGTTAGGGAATAGTTGTTTTTACTAAACAGGTTATTTGGGGTCATTTTAGGGTCAACCTGGAAATAAACAGGTCGGGTTCGGGTTGACTTTTCTGAGCCTAAAAAATAAATGGGTCGGGTTTGGATTGTCATATAATATGTTAATATTAGGTCTCAATGCGACCTGCCAACCCGAACTCAAGAGTCGCTGACCCAATTGCCACCCCTATGCCATCACTAGATCATTCTTAAAAAAAAGTAAAGTTTTCGCTATTTTTTTAAAATCTGGGCAAGAGAAGCAAAACAAAATTTATTTGAATTTAAATAAATTTTGACGATTTTTTGTGTAATTTAATTTGAACATAAAGAAAAAATGATTACGAGAAAATATTGTATTTAAGGTATTTTGAGATTTTCTTTATATATATCCGAATACTTTTCTCTAACTAATTATTCAACATTAAAATAAAAAAGAGTTTAAAAATAATAAGTATTAATTTAAAGGTTATAGAAAAGTCCAAAGGACCAAAACTAAATATGGAGAATTAATACATTTTAAACATAAAACTAAAAAGAAAATAAGATACTCGTTACATATTTCTTAAATATGTATAAGGACACATAAATATAAATATTGATTGAAGTATACTTAAAATAACACCCAAATTTAAAGTAAACACTAGATATATATAAAAAGCACAATGTCATAAAAATTTAATAATAATATGGTTGAATATTTAATAATCCTACGATTCAATAAGTAAAAGATAATTAAATAAAAACGTACTAAAATAGAAATATACATAAAATTTGAAAATATCCAATATGTTTTTAATAAGGATATAATATGAATCTTAAAAATAAAAGAGCTCGAGTGAGCCAATTTTAAAAATAGAGGGGTGTAATTAACCCAAATAATCAAAAGGGAATAATATGATCTTCTAGTAATAGTTGGAGGACTTAATTGAACCTTATCCGTATTATTAATTACAAATTTGATATTTTTAAATTTCTATTTCTATTTCACTTGTTATATCTCTCCAATCAGAGGCGGATCTAATAAGGGGATAGGGGGGTTCCAGCCCCCCTAGCCGGGATTTTTTTGTTTTTATAGTATCGTGATCCTGAATTTTCTGTACTAGCCCCTCTCGTAAAGAAGAAAAATTGGATGAAAATAAGAAAAAAAATATGATACGAAGCGGTTGAAGTCCAGTGGAGGCAAAAAAAAAAAAAATCAGCCATCCTAACAAAAATTTTCTGGATCTGCCACCGTCTCCAATCATAATCACTGTGTTTTTATCTAATGATATACTACTATCTAATGAGGATTTCCTATAACTTTTTACAGTATTGGACTATATCTTCAGGAAGAATTAGGTTCAGTGCAACTGTGCAAGTCTTCCTCGACTTCTTTCAAGTAGTAAATAATCTTGAGGAAGAAGAAATACTCTCAATTTTTTTTCCAAAAGATTTGGCAAGACACATTTTGCAAAATTAAATAATTTTTTTCATATATATTTTTGCATATGTTTATAGAGGTGAATTATGTTGCACACAACTTGGCTAGGCTTGGAGCCTGTTCTAACAAAAATATCTGTTGACGAACCATTTTTTTCTGATTGACTCCCTTATTTAGTTAGTAAGGATCTTTAATTTAATACTATTACTCTTTACCTTAAAAATAGAAATGACATTTATTTAAATTCACATAGCCTTATATTTTTTGAAAATTTTGAATTCATGATCTCTTAGTCATGGATAAAGTGCTTCACCACTACATATTGAATAGGAGATATTAAATTCAATTTTTTTAATTAAATAGTAAGCAATGACTGCTAAATAAGGCATTGAATTTCTGGCTAACTGTATGTTAAAGTACTTAAAGTGTAATAAAATAAATAAGTATTGTCAATCTAATAAAACTTTAAAAAAAAAAAAAAAACTCATATGTCAATCCCATTAAGACCTCAAAATTTCTAATCAAACATTAAAAAAAACTCTAAAATTCTCAAATCAAGATTAAAATATAAATTTTATTTTTTAATATTAAATTATATTTTAGATCTTAGAATAGTTATTCTCCTAAATTAAAGGAAAAAGATACTAATGGCTAAAAAACGAAAATAAAGTGTATGAATATTGAAGTAATAAAATAAGAAAAAATAAATTAAAAGCGAGAGGGGGGACCTACAGCCAACAGTGAGAAAGCCCATCCTGCTCTAGAAGTCAGTGTTGTAAAAATCCCCGCCTAGGACCGATTAGGCCCCGCTTAGGCGCTAGGCAGTCCTCTACCGAACCGATTACCCTCTAATCCCCGTGTCTAATCGGTCCGGCGAGTAATCAGTATCTAGGCACCTTCTAGGCCGCCTAATCCGCCTAGGCGCCGATTTAAGTGGCCGGCCAAGCTCGCTACGCACCATTTAGGTGGCCGACTAAGCATATTGCGTGTCGCCTAATCAGTTCGAACACCCTATTTTTTATATGTTTTTTAAAAACTAATTAAAATTTAGATAATCTTACTTTTTATTAATTGATAAATATATATTATATATATATAAGATATGAAAATTAACTTACCGATTAACTACCGCCTAGAAAACGCCTAATCTCCGCCTAGGCGCTAGGCCCCACCCAAGTGCCCGACTAGCGCTTAGCAATTTTTACAACCATGCTAGAAGTAGAAACCCTTCATGATCATCAAAACCTAACTCTTACAAATATCTCTATATAAGTATATATTTTTGAAAATCCCCATGAAATTGAGATCAAATCCCAACGAAGCTCGAGCGCTCTATATCTACTGGCGAAGCCAGCCTTAGACTGGAGGAGTCGGAATATTTTTTTTTAGTTATTGTTTAAAATAAGTTATATAACTCGATTCAATATATATGATTGAGTCCCCGCGAAGCTTAAAGTTTGGCTCGGCCCATGTCTGTATCAGCCCTTGTCTTTATATATATCCATTTGGTTTACTAAATCTTCTACGCAGGATTTTGCCTTTGTCGAGTACTACTGATCAATCATGGAGCCGCCATTGTTCCACCTCATCAAGCTTGAACTCTGCTTATCTCTGACGTTATTACTATCAGCTGCTGCCCTCACTCATGAAGTTCTCAAGGGAAGAAGAAGTTCATGCTCTCCTTCAA
The DNA here is from genome assembly GCA_026898455.1 of Plectranthus barbatus. NCBI lineage: Eukaryota > Viridiplantae > Streptophyta > Magnoliopsida > Lamiales > Lamiaceae > Plectranthus > Plectranthus barbatus. Next base: position 74,782 of record JAPKLW010002019.1, read on the forward strand.
TATTTCCTGAAAACTTCCTCTTCGGAACTGCTTCCTCTTCTTACCAAGTATAAAACCATCTGCTCATCATGTCTTCGGTCTGAAAGCATCAGTGTTTCTCTTCTTTCTCTCACTTTTTTTTTTTTTTTGGTAACTTAGTATGAGGGAGCTGCGTTGACGGATGGGAAAGGCCTCAGTAACTGGGATGTTTTCACCCACAGCACTGGTAATTTACACTTGATGTCATTGCCATATATATATATGAAACAGAGAAGAATGTCCGAATTTGTGTTGGCATAGGTAACATCTTGGATGGGAGTAATGGAGACATCGCAGTTGACCATTACCATCTCTTTCTGGTACGTTTTCCTTTTTCTAGTAAGGGAGAGAGAAAATATGATCGATTATAAAACTTTATTCGAAAGGTCTTTAATTACACATGAGATATTCAAACACATATTTTTATAAACTTCACACATATGATAATAAGACTAGTGAAACTAAGAGGCACGTTTTCCACGTGAAGTCCGCACAAACATATTTTGCATTTTCTATTCCTTCCTCACTCGATCCAGGGGCGGATGTAGAGCTCGAGTAATGCGGGGGTTCGATCGTAATTTTGTGGGGTCGACATTATAATTTTATTTTTATTTTAAAAAAATACATTTATATATAAAAAAAATTCGAAATGCCGTGGGGGCGGCCGATCGCGTGAACCTCCACATAGTGCCGCCCCTGACTCGATCACGTTATGTGGTCTGATAAAATCATAAAGCGCATATTGTGTATAGTTCTAAATGATAATAAAACACGAGATGTAAAGACTATCTACGAAATATATTAATCAAAGATTTTGAATTGAACTTAGCTATTATTGCCATCATCAATTAATTCTTCTGTTTGGCCACATATGGACCCAACTTTCTTAATTTTGAGGGTCCATATTTCATGTCGTTGTTCAATAAAAGTTGCTATTTAAATGATTTTGTAGTCCCCTCAAAAGAAGCTTTAGCTTCTTATTTTCTTTACTTTTTTGTTGTGCTGTCCCCAACATTAATTCCTGAAAACGAAGTTGTTAAATTTTCGACCTAGCTCATAGTATAGTGTAGTGGTTAAATACTTTGTATGCAACTAATTAATCATGGGTAGGTAGACACAAAGGGACACCCCTCACGCATTTAAATTGTACATCCTAATTTAATGCTTGCATAAAATCTTATTAATACGTAGGAGTGAGCATGAGCCAAGCTAATTCACGAGTGACTTCAGATCAGCTCAAACAAGAAAAAAAAACTCAAAATCAATTTGTTATTAACCAAGTTGAGCTCGAGCTCGAGTTTCAGAATTCCAGACTCAATAGCTCTCGAGCCTTATTGTGTTGGAGCTTAAATTGAGCACGAGTCAAATTTGGGTTCGAGCTAAGCACACTGCACACAAACTTTATCATGTTTAACATTTTGTTAGATATTATTAGATACTCATAGATATATTCATATCTTTTCATATTTCTAGCTTAGTTATGTATATCTTTTCCATCTTGTACTCTATATATATGTACTCAAACTGTATCTTAATCAAGTGAAATAAATATTTCTTTGATTATCACATGGTATCAACCAAAATTCGAGGCAAACCCTAGTTGATCGGCCGTCCCCTCTTCTTGTGTCATGGCCGCCGAAGGATGCATCCCATCCCTCCCCTTGTCTACGATGATACACACGATCAATATCAAACTCACTTCCGCAAATTATCTGTTATGGCACGCACAGATCGAACCTCTGCTCATCACCCAGGGTTTCCTTCCGCATCTCGATGGCTCGTCGCCATTGCCGCCGCGTGAGATTCTTTCCGCCGCGGGTGCACCCGTCCACAACCCTGAGTTTGCGACTTGGTATTCCCGAGATCAGTTGATTCGTCTGTTTCTCGTCTCCACTCTTACCGAAGAATCCATGGCCGTCGTCATCGGCTGTAACTCTTCTCGCGATGTCTGGCTTTCTTTGACTCGCGCCTATAGCCATTCTTCCAAGGCTCGGGAACTTAGTTTGAAAGACGACCTGCTTTCCGTAAAGCGCGGCGATCTTTCTGTTGCTGAATACGGGCAACGCTTCAAGACAATCTGTGATAAACTTGCTGCCATCGGCCGTTCCATCGACCCGACGGACAAATCTCACTGGTTCCTTCGTGGTTTGGGGCCTCTCTATTCGACCTTTACAGCCGCGCAACTGGCTCACCCTACCAGGGTTCGAAACCCTACTTGCACGAGCCGAGAGCCACGAACTCTTCCAACGGTCCACTGAGGCAGCCGCGCCATCTTCTAACGTTGCTTTCTATGCTGCGCCGAAGGGTAAGTCTCCTTCCTCTTCAAACAACAACGGCCGATCCAAGAAAAAGGGCAAGGGTCGTCGCCCTCCGTGGTGTTATTTCTGTCGTGAAGAATATCATGATGCTTGGGACTGCCCGCGCCGTTTTGACCGATCCTTCACACGTCCACCTCGCAATTCCGCGACTGCAAATCTTGCCGAAGCTTTTTCCTCAAGTTGCAATTTAGATATTATATGAAATAAAAAATAATTAAAAACTTGAGCATCATCGAATTGAGTTGAGCTCAAGCCTCGAGCTTGAGTTTAGCTATGCTCAACTCAACTTGATTGGCAATCAATCCATTAATATAGATCAAAATTGTACTCCTTCCGTCCCGGGTCTCTTGAGACATTTGACCGGGCACGGAGGTTAAGAAAAAGTGATTAGAAAAATTAGTGGGGTAGGAATAGTAGGTTAATGATTAGAAGAAATAGTAAAGTATGAGAGATAGTGGGGTAGGAGTAGAGTAGGTTTAGTAGGTAATTAATTAATAAAAACTTTCCAAAAAAGGAAACGTTGCAAGTGTTCTGGAACGGACCAAAAAAAAAAATGTTGCAAGGATCCTGGTACAGAGGAAGTATTAAATAGGAATTCATCCACATATTTCATTCAATCAATTGTTTAGATTAAACCTATTTAAAAAACATACGTGTTTGCCGACACATTTTGTGTGTGGAATCTAATTCTAATTTGTACCCTCCGCCAAAGGGATTCGACACGTGCGTTTGCAGAATGCAAGCTGTCATTGTCACGTGATTGGGATCGCCAAAACGAGATCAACACTTTTTATCCAATATCTATTTTGGGAGTAATCACATCCAGTCGCTGTCTACTTTAAGAAAGTATTCTATTACTATTAAAATAAAAAAGCTTATGCATCGGATAATTTCTTATTAATTGTTATATTAAAATTTGAGTCATTTGACCATAACCCTAAAGAATATAATTCATGATATGAGTGTTTTTTGTTTGAACTGCACGTGCACGTGATGAAATTAATGTATCAAAATGAAAATTGTCTATTTAAACGGGACAGAGGTAATACAATTTTACTCAACTCAATGAAATTATTTGGTCTTAAAAGGAGACTATCTATGATATTCAAACTCTTTCTTTTAACTTTAAAAAATAAAGTAATGTTTCTCATCTATCTTAGCTTTTTTTTCCCCCTTATATCATGTTTTCTTGTTTAGGGGATTATTTCCTAACATGCTCTCAATCACATGGATAATTTAATGTACTCATCGGTGCCTATAATATTAATTCTTACTCAAATTCTTGATTTAGTAGTAACTAAATTTATACTATTAGAATATTAAATTAAATCAATGAAATTATGTATATATTTTCACTAGTTATCCAAAACTACATTATAGTTTTTGACCATATAAATATATTAGAGGCTATATATCATATATACATTCAAAATTAAAATACAAATAAATTAAGTAAAAGTAAAAATAAGTTTATCAAACACAAGATTTACAAAAATAAGACTGCAGTTTACAAAGTGAGTTGGATTTACAGGAGGATATTGATCTCATGGAGAATCTTGGTGTGAACAGCTTTAGGTTTTCTATAGCATGGGCAAGGATTCTTCCAAGTATGTGACATTTAATTTTTTACCCACTCCCAATTATTTATTTTATTTTCAATAATGGATTGATGGTCATTATTTTTTAGAGGGCAGATTTGGAAATGTGAATATGGCAGGGATTGATCATTACAACAAAGTGATTGATGCACTTGTCCTCAAAGGTTACTCCCAAACCAAACTATCAATATGTAATGATTGTATTTTAGTGAAAGTTTTTTTTAGATATCTATTCTCTCTTTTATTTTCATGAACACCCCAAAAATTAAGGATAATATTTATTATATAATTGATTGTATTATTGTGCAGGGATCCAACCATTTGTTACATTAGTTCACTATGATGTACCCCAAGAACTTGAAGAAAGATACGGCACATGGCTAAGTCCTAAAATACGGTAACAAGTGAAAATACCAAAGTGTATACATGATAAAAATAATTTTCTTACAATTTAATGGCAACTAAAAACAAATCGAATTTCAGGAATGATTTCAAACATTATGCAGAAGTATGTTTCAAGTATTTTGGCGATCGTGTGAAGTATTGGGTGACCTTCAACGAACCTAATGTTATGGCAGTTCGAGGTTATAGGTCGGGTATATACCCTCCATCTCGATGCTCCAATTGCACCTTCAGCAACTCAGAGGAAGAGCCTCTTATTGCAGCACACAACATGATTTTGTCTCATGCAGCTGCTGTCCACACATACCGAACTAAATATCAGGTTTTTATTTATATCCATATAATAATTATATATTAGTGTTAGAGACTAGACGTGGAGATTATAATGTAATAAATTAAAAAGATAATAACAATCCGGCCGGCAAACATAGATTATGAGCTTTAGAAAATGTCTGTGATATATATTATTGTACTTTATACCCATTTTAAAAACTAAAAAGAAAATTTTGACAACTATTCTAAATTACATATTATAGTATAGTGTGATGCATATTACAATAGAATAAAAAGTACATTGAAATAAAATTAAGTAAACCCTAGAAATATAAAATCGAACATATATGAGATATACAAAGAAAATAATAATATTGTATGTATTCAACTCTAATATAGTAAAAAAATTGTCTAGGGTGATTATAAATTGATTTTTAAATTTTATAAGTATGTCTTTTTTAGTCCTATGAGACTTTTAATGAAAATAAATAAATTGATGCTCATATTAAGTTATCATTAATAAATAATAAATCTTTGAATATTTTAGAAAGTGAACTATATAACTATAATGACTTAAACTCATAAAGCTCAAAACCATATATATATCTATAGGGTTTGGATCCCATAATAAAATTCCTTAAATTAAAAATAAGAATAAATTTTATCCATTGGATCTATTTAAATAAACAGTAGAGATTAATTGGTAGTTATTTAATTATTTATATTAATTTGTCAAAATAATGATTATTTAATAAAATCAAGGACATTTTCGTTAATTTCTAATATGGTAGTTATTCAATTATTTTCGTTATTATTTATTGTCCTATATATTATGTTTTATTGCTTGGTACACTATGATTTATTACTTGATATACTATATTCTATAGATTGATAATTATCTGCATTTTTTCCTTCGTCTTATTCTCTCTCCCTATTATTCTCTCCTCTAAAATTATTTTGATACTTTAAACCATTATAACTCAATCAATTTTTTTAAAAAATCCAAATATTATATATCAAATTAAAGGTAATTTAACGATCTATCAAATGAACACCCTATTGCCTATGTTTGGAAAAGAAAAATGTATCGATCACAAAATAAAACTATATTCATCAAACAATACATTTATCAAGCAATAAAACTTAATGTACCGAGTAATAAAACTTAATATATCAAGCTACAAGATTTGTTAGATAAATTTAATTTACTAACTAAAAAGTTTTATTTTTTTTTACTTGATACAGTATTTCTTTTTTCTAAATGCATTTTTATTTAGTGCTTGATATCCTAATATTTATTGCTTGACATATTTTAATCATATGTTTACTGCTTGATGCATTTTATAGTATTGTTTGATGCACAATTATTTATTGTTTCATATATTTTAATTTATTGATTCGTAAGTTCTTGTATATTACTTGATACGTCTTTCATTTTAGTTATACTTTATTATTTGATAAGTTATTTTTTATTGCATGATGCATTGTATAGTGTTGCTTGAGTCACTAATATTTATTGCTTCATATATTTTAATTTATTGAATCGTAAGTTCTTGTATATTACTTGATACATCTTTTATTTTAATTATACTTTATTATTTGATACATTATTTTTTATTGCTTGATGCATTGTATAATATTGTTTGATGCACTAATATTTATTGCTTCTTATAGTTTCATTTATTGATTCGTAAGTTCTTGTATATTACTTGAAACGTCTTTTCTTATTGCTAAGATGCATTAAATTATATTGTTTGATTCACAAATATTTATCCTTAGACCCTTTTTAATTTACTGATTTGTAAGTTCTTCAATATTATTGGATACTTGTTTTTATTGCTGGATGCATTATATTTTATTTCTTAGAAGACTAAATTTAGTGCTTGACTCATTGTCATTTTCAAGTTAGTAAGTTGTTTATTATTTGATGCATATAATTGTATTGCATAATACACTAATATTTACTGTTTTTTAAAAATAAAATATAATGAATCGAGGAATACCATCTAATTTTGCAATTGGTAAAATATTATAAATCAAACAATAAGGTATAAGATGTCTAACAATAAGATATACATTTATCAAATAATAAATTTAAAATATCTTGCAATAAAATAATAAATATCTGTAACGCCCCCAACTGACCTTCCTAATTTGGGGCCACGTTACATTGATGTTTCAGGTTTTGTCGAACATTTTCATAATAACCAAATAAGCGGAAGACTTGGATTTAAATAAAAAGATAAATAAACGGTAGGAATAAGTACTTCGAGTCAATTTCATAAAACAAGTTTATAAGTTATCAAATCAAAAGATGGGAAGGATCGAATCAGAGAGCGGTGCAGCAGTGTGTGTAGCGTGATTGTGACATGTATATGGAGATACATGTCACAGGATTTGTTAATCTTTCAAAAAAAAAAAACTCCTTTACTTCACCAGCTTACACCCTGCTACTCCCATCCATGCTGCTTAACCTGCACGTTTTAGAAACAACGCGAGGGGCTGAGTACTTATGTACCCAATGAGAAACATGCCCGAAATCATACAACTATATAGGAAACATGCTATGCAACTCACACAGATAGACATGAGTTTTGTTGAAAAGAACCATGCTTTCTAAAACATTTTATTTTGCACGTGTTATTTATATGTTATCATATCTGTTTCAGTGTTGTAACTGGAAGTTGACCGGCTTCCTAGTTACGATGATCAGTTAGGAATGTAAACACACTCAACCTACTGTCATCTAAGTGCACTAGTCTCAGCAATCCATTTTGAGACCCAATCATTTAATATTCATCATTCATAATCCCCGTATCCAAATACAAACAAACATCCCCCTTATCTCTTCAAATTCCCAATCATATGGAGTCACTACTCCATACTACTAATTGAGTTTTAGAGCAGTTATGAGAACCTGGTTCCAAACTCATTAGTTATTCTCTCTTGTCGATGGGAAACGACAGGGGACAGATATAATAGCACAAAAACATGCATAGCAGTTTCATTTTAAAGCAAAACATTTTATAACACATTTGAAATTGGAAACACGCATTTTGGTTTTTATAGAAATAGTTTCCCACCTCGTTCTTGGCTTTAAGTATAGATGTTTCTTGCTAGATGAGCTCGATTGTCCTTGCTTTCAAATTCCTACAATTGGTCATGGTTACTCGGATTAGTACGAACAATCTAAGTCTGGACAACTCGCATAATTTAATGTAACATCTTAATCTCAGGAATCTAACAAGGTTTGAAAAGAATTTGGGAAGGAACGAAAATGCGAAAATTGGAAAGTCTGCTCTCTGTTTCGACCGAAACAACCATCTCGGTCGAGGTGTCTGTCTCGACCGAGACAGAAGCTATTTCGACCGATATGTGCATATCGACCGGGATAAGTCCATCTCGGTCCATATACACACTTCGACCGATATCCTCTCCATCTCGCCCGAGTTCTCTACTTCGACCAATGTCCATCCTTTTCGGGAAATTTCTCTGTCTCGGCCGAGTGATAGCGTATTTTTCAACACGCTATTCTGCAAGTGTACAGACCACT
>JAPKLW010002019.1:87943-124625 GCA_026898455.1 Plectranthus barbatus
TATATATATATATATATATATATATATATATATATATATATATATATGAATCTACACCATTCGTCTAAAAAAATCAATGGTTGAGATTAAAATATTTTTCCAGATTTTATGCTTTTTTGTTTTAATCTCAACCATTGATGCTATCAATCCAATGACTGAGATTCATTCCTATTTAACACAAACTTTAATTTTAGTACTTGAGTGAATCTATATATATATATATATAATCTCTTCCGACTTCCACCATTAGAATCAAGGAGGCAGCATTGGAATCGTGATCAACGCCATCTGGTACGAGCCCTACACCAACTCCACAGAGGATACGTTGGCTGCTGAGAGAGCTCTCTCTTTCTACATGAACTGGTAGCTAGCTACCCACCATTTCTAATTAACTATTTATATATATATTGCTATAACTATATATATGCATTTTGTGCAGGTTTTTGGACCCTATAATATTCGGACATTATCCATATGAAATGCATGAGTTGCTAGGGTCTACGTTGCCTGTGTTTTCAGAGAAAGAAGTTGAGGAAATGATGAATGATGGGTTGGATTTCATTGGTATAAATCACTACACTAGTTTCTACAGCAAGGATTGCATGTACTCCGCCTGTGAATCAGGAGCGCCCGGCGTGTCGAGATCGGAGGGTTTTAGTCTCCGGACCGCCGTTAGAGAAGGTCGGTTTATCGGTGAGCCCGTAAGTCGCCCGATATCCCTGCACTCACTTATTGTATTGATCGATATGCATTGAATTATTAATACTATTTCACATTATGAAAATTAACATGCATATTAGGTCATGAGCCAATTAAACTAATATATATTGGTGAAAATTATTATTTTTATCGATCTATGCTTAATTTACAGACTGCGGTGGACTGGCTTTATGTGTACCCTCAAGGAATGGAGAAGACGGTGACGTACATAAAGAATAGATACAATAACACACCAATGTTCATCACAGAAAATGGTTCGTCCTAGCTAGACAAAATTTGATCGATCAATTTATTATTATTATTATTTTTTTCCTTTTTGGCAGGGATAGAGACAATGGGCCTCTAGTTGTCTTGTCTTGTTACCCTTTATTATTTTTATTTTTTGTTTTTTTAAATACAGGGGTATAATAGTCATGTTATACTACTGATGATTTTTAGAAAAAAAGTGGGAAATTACGGGTGTTTTAATTGAGACAAATTTCAAAAGTTAATTTTTTTAATTGTAATGTCATAAAAGTGATGTTACTATTACGAATTGAATAATTTTACCTTTTGTTTCATAATTAAATAGCTTCTAAAAATGTTGATAATTATTCTTACAAATTAAAGAAAAACATGATAATTTTATAAAAATCTTGCAGGTCTTGGGTTAACTGGCGTGGACCTGAACGATTTCAAAAGAGTGGAATACATGAGTAGCTACTTTGATCATTTGGGAGCTGCGATGAGGTATATATATATATATATATATATATATACATCATTGTGCGCAAATTAAACCTTGTGTCTCATCATTGAAATGTATTCGAATTAAGAAACAAGTGTATTAAGTGCCTAATATATGCAAAGTGGAGAATTATAATTCACTAATTTGTGCAGGGATAGGGCAGATGTAAGAGGGTATTTCGCATGGTCGTTGCTGGATAACTTCGAATGGATATCTGGGTATACCATAAGATATGGGCTGCACCATGTTGATCTCGACACCCTCACCAGAACTCCGAGGTCGTCTGCTGCTTGGTATAAACAACTCATCCAAACTGCAAGAGGATTCCACTTCTATTAATTATTTCATCTTCAACAATATATATGCATGTGTGTGCCTGTATATATATATATATATATAGTACTCATGAATAGAGCAAGAATTAATAAAGTTCAGTGGAAATTCCAACTCTATAGAGATCACAATAATTATTTCAAGCATTACCCTCGACTCAGATGACCCAATTTAAACCAAATGTATGATATATCGGACACAGATAAAACATTTAAATTACTTGTACCTTGAAATGGAGATAAAGATGTCAAACTGGTCAGCTTATTGGACTGCGGATTAATCCGTCTGGGCTAAACGGACCGGTTCGGACCATCAAAATTATGATTTCTTATTTTTTCTTATTAAGCTTAATAAAATATAAATGTAATAATATAATTATTTTATAATATCATACTAACATAAAATTTGGTATTATATATTAAGTATAATACATTAAGTAAGTTAAATAATTATATTATTTAATTATACAACTCTAATAATATTGTATTAAATAGGTTAAATAAATATGTTTTTTATGTAAATTAATTAAACACATTAAATACAAAAGAATATAATATTATATATCATATTGAGATATAATATATATATAAAATAATATAATATATATCATAAAAAATTAAAGAGGTCGCACAATTATGTTTAAATAATTTGTTAATTAGTACATAATTTAACAAGATATTAAAGCTTTACTAAATAATTTTATAAATTTGTGAATCTAAATAAATAAAAAAATATGATTTATTTAAGTAATATTTAATATTTTAGCAATTGATCATTTCACTAATATTATTTTAAATTATATATTTTAAATAACACTTTTAAATAGTTATAATATAGGAATATGATTTGTGTGCATAAAATTTATTTCAACATTTACATTTATTTATAAATTAAGTCTATAGTATAAAAATTGTATATTTATTTTTCTGAGAATTTATAATTTAATTATATTAAAAGACTTAAAAAAATGGATTGATCCGTTGAGCCAAATTGCAGCCCGATGGTTCCAGCTCGTTTAACCTGATATATTTTTTTTTTGGTTAAAATTTTTTCAACCCTAACTACCCATTGTTTAACTCATGTTGTTCAGGTTAATCTATCAGTTCCAGGGTAAATTTGCAGCCCTAACTAGAGAAATATGAGATCTATTTTTTTTTTAAAAAAATAAAACCTATAAGTTTAATACTCACACCCATATGTTTCATGATTTCTTGGTCACAAACAGTCACTTCTATCACTGTACTCCGAATCACATGAGGTCCTCTATTTAATTCTTATATTCTATTTTCTATTTTACTATTAAAATTATTTTTTATATAATTTTAAATTATTATAGTTTAAATTAATTTTACAAGTTCAACCTTAGGAATCATCCAATGCATTTAGGATAATATTTTTTAGTAATTAGTTAACAATTTTTAACTAAAATTTAATTAATTCATAACCATTATTTGTGTTCTTATAAAACTTTGATTTTTCTTTTTGAAAATTAATTATAATATATATTATACATAATTTTTTAATCCGTAAAAATCATTATTAAAATTAATAATCTAAACTGAGTAGGAGACATACTCAGGTGACTAAAATGGCGCTAGAATGAAGGCTTTGTTCTTCATCTTACTTGATGTATTTGATTGATTTTGACCCATGTTATACGTAAGAAAAATATTAGGAAATTTGTTAAAAATTTTCTTATCTTATTTTGTTTTGGTGGGTCAAAGTGTAAAAGTCATCTTAGTAAGTTTCTAGATTAAGTTTTAGTATGATCTCAAAATATAAAATCCTGTAAGATCTTTATTATCGAGTTGTAAGCTGGAGTTGAATCGAAGACAGACTGAAGAATCAGTCTCGATGCACAAAAAAGACTCAAATAGACTGGAGCTCAGTATGGAACTGACCAGTCTGGGTCTTAAAGAAACTGACGAGTTTGGATATAATTTGGAACTAACCAGTCTAGGACTCACCAGTTCAGTATACCACATTTACTAGTCTGGGAACCAAACTTATATTGAATGATGATGTCAGTCAGCATGGACTTGCAAATATGATAGCTTCAATATGAAATCTAAGTTCCAGTCCCGACGCATAGAGACAAGAAAAATTTTGTTTGAGGAATGGTACTGACAGTTATCAGACTTAAAGGATTGAGATTCCTTAAAGTCTACAAACTTAGACTTCACTCTAAGATTTCTCGGACTGACCAGTCTGGATTTCTCAGACTGACCAAATACTGTCGTTCTTACAAAAGGTGAACAGTCTCTATCGCGGAAAAAATACTTTACGTTCAGGAAAAGCACCTACCTACCCGCCAATCACTACAATGAATAGAGACTTTTGATTGGACGACATTCAATTTGTATCTAACGGCTATGAAGATTCAAACCTTCGAATTTCTTGTCTATAAATATCGGAGGATTTCAACAGAAGGAAGTTACCGAACAATACCGAACTTGCAATTTTCAAAAAGCTGAAACTCTATCAAATTCACGACTTAATTGTTCGAGGCATTCAAGCTTTCTGTGTGTCACTGTTGTGAACACGTGACTCAGAACATCTGTTCTTGAGTTATTTATTTGGTAATCTTTCTCTCCAGAAAATTTTACAACAATCAACTACATATGGTACTCGGGCATTCTGCCGCAAGCTGACAGTTTCGGGAAAATTATAAACACTCCATTCTGACGATGAGGAGGATGCGTGGTGTGCCCACACTCCAAGGAGCTGCGAAGTGAAGGACGAGCAAAGGACCAGACGAGTGAGCTTGTGGACTGAAAGACGTTCTTCAGCAAGCGATAGATCATAGGAACACCTTGTCTAATCCAACACTTAGTGGATTTCCAGACTTCTGTCTGGAGAGTGGACGTAGGACCTTTAGTGTCTAAACCACTATAATCTTTTGTATTTTTATCACTTTCAGTTTATCAGCTTATCTTTCTTTTAAACTCAACACACACAAGTGTTGAAGTATAGACTGAAACTGAATGTAAAACTATCCCGACTTAAATCGTATATTAAGATTTGACAAACCAAACTGATACTGATACTCAGTTTTGGTAAGTCCAAATTTACTATTAAATTTAAAATATTTTCATGGTACAACTAAGTTTACTTTTAAAAATCGGAACCAACAAAAAGTAAAGTGGTAAAACGTAATCTTGAATTAAATAATACTGAATCTATATTTTATTTCACATTAAAATTTATTCATTGTTTTATATTTTATTTTTATATATTATAATTTAAGTTTTTCATAAGGTGAATAGGGATAACAACATAATCTATTGACATTTTCAGGAAAATACTTCAATATATCACTATTAACTTAAAATATTTTAATTTTTAATTTTATCTATAAGTTACATTAAAAAAATTAACTTGCTAATTATTCATAATTCAACGGTTAAATGTCACTTGACATTCCAAGTGACAAATCAAAATATAATTCAATAGTTAAATGCTACTTAACATCTCATATCTATCTATATATATATTAAAATAATACCGGATCTTTATATGGAAAATTTAATTGTATTATTTGTGCATTAATTGAACTAGAAGTTCATTAATTAAAAAGTGAAACATACTATAACAATACACAAAATAGACAATAGTTCAAAATTAAGTTATGATATTTTTTGTAATAATTAATACTATTTATGATTGAGTTTATCAATCATATATTAGAATTTAAAATAATTATATACACAATTGACTAAATAATTGAATCAATAAGGAAATGCAATATTACGATTCTTTCACATATATACATAAATATGCATATCAAATATTTATATATTTAATTGGATAGTATTTTATTTAATTATTAAATAAAGGTATACAATATATTGCAATAGCTATCTCCGAGTCTTTTAATTATTATTTTTTTTAATTTTCAATGTTATGCTCAGATTCATTTTTTTCATTAGTTATTTTTAATTAAATATGTATCAAATCCAGTAAAAATCAATTAAAAGATTATGTTTATCAATTAAAGAAATAATAGCATATTTAATAAATAAGGAAACAATATTTTTTCCCACACAAATAAGTTACCAAAAATAATTATACAAAAAATAAAGAAGTAAATCTCTATAATTAATAATGAACAAAAAATAGCACCGTGCATTATTGCATTATACAAGCTATGGAAAGAAATAATTGATATCAATCATGGTTGATATTGTGTTGAGTCTAATTGATTGATTAACATTAAATAATATTATTGGATGTGTATAAATGCTAGACATATTGCTTCTCACTACTCATAATTTTTTTTAGTTTATGAAACGTTAATGAAGAATCATGAGAGAAATTGAAAGGTTTCCTAAGTTGGGATTTTCGTTGGGAGATGACGAGAATTTCTTCGTGGGTGCTGCCAATGGAACTCAAGATCGAGATTATTAATCATATCAAGAAGATGTATTCGGTTTGATTGGTAGTGATGTAGCGACCGCTTTCCATGCTCGATTAAAACTAGATTCAGGCAGGACTGGATGAGTTGGGAGTTGGAATTAATGAGATCATGTTATATTATGCATTTGCATAGTAGTTTATTATTTTCTTCAACTATTTATTCTTACAAAGTTTGTATCATATTTTCTTCACCAACTTAGTTTGTTGTGTTTATGAAATGAAACTAAATATCATTTTTTTTGTCCTTTGTTCTACTAATTTTATTGGAATGGAATATGTTATTAATTGATTTTTGTTCTTTTAGTCATTTGATATTGGTGTAGATCATTGTTTCATCTTTATGTTAATAAATACAGTTTTATGTTCTTTTACTGATTTTAATCTTCTTTGTTTATGTGTTTGTTCACAATCAATATTTTTATCATTCAGTCACTATTATATGTATTTTAATTGTTTATTATGTCATTCATATTCATATCTTACTCAGTTTTTTCCATCGTTTATTTAATATGTTTGTTTTTATTAAATGCTTCATCCACTTTTTATTTTTATTTATATTCTACAAATCTATTTTAATATATATTTATCAAATAAAATATGATAAAAATTCCACAAAAATTTGATATGACTAAACAACCTAAGGTTGCAATCATAAATCAGTTTCATATTTATAATACTCTAATAATATTATTTATTGAAATAATATTTCTAAGAAAACTAGGAAAATATTCTTAATTAGCGTTAATATAATTAATTATATGCTAATATCACTTATAACTTATAAGTATAAAGTACTATTTAATTAAATATGGCTATTGCATTTTTTATAGTTAAAAAATATTTAGAATCGTTAAAAAGTATTATTGGGTAGAATATGATGTATAAACAATAACTCCTAAATTATCAGCTAAAAATATCAAATAGTTTTAACACATTTTTTTATTAATTAGTAAACAATAATTTTACTATTATAATCTCATCTATATCTATTGAATTGAAAGCAAGACTTTTTTTATTAAGGAAACATAAAATCTGAAATCTTAAGAAAATGTAATAAAAATTAGCATTATTTATTATTAAATAAAATAATAAATAACAAATAATAAAGAAATTCGCAAAATAAATGCAAACATAATAGCAATTGGACATAAAATTAGATTATAGTATTTCATAAAAAAAATCTATTAATATATTTTTTTTAAAATAAAATAATATGCAAAAAAATATATATAAATCAAATTGTAGTACAGTCGCAAATGAGTTATTGCAAAATAGCAACTGACCATATATAAATACAATCAAATTTGTTTATTTTATTCATTTAAGTGTTAATATTATAGTAATTAATGAGAAAATATAAATTTCGTAACAAGGAATTCTATAGTAAAGTTATATTCGCTATAGAATATAAATTAACAACACATGAAAATATTACAATTTTGGAACTAGAGCTATGAGGTATATGCACTATTATATACCCAATAAGTTATAAAATCTATTAATAGATTTTTTTTAAAATAAAATAATTTGCAAAAAAAACATATAAATCAAATTTCGCAAATGAGTTATTGCAAAATAGCAACTGACCATATATAAATACAATCAAATTTTTTA
This sequence comes from Plectranthus barbatus, assembly GCA_026898455.1. Taxonomy (NCBI): domain Eukaryota; kingdom Viridiplantae; phylum Streptophyta; class Magnoliopsida; order Lamiales; family Lamiaceae; genus Plectranthus; species Plectranthus barbatus. The sequence goes on from JAPKLW010002019.1 coordinate 95,754, forward strand.
TTTTATTCATTTAAGTGTTAATATTGTAGTAATTAATGAGAAAATATAAATTTCGTAACAAGGAATTCTATAGTAAAGTTATTAATTCGCTATAGAATATAAATTAACAACACATGAAAATATTACAATTTTGGAACTAGAGCTATGAGGTATATGCACTATCGGTAATCAATAATATAACATGAATGGTTAACATAGTTGATATGATTACCCAAAACTAATAAATGGTACCAATAAACTACAAGAATGACGACCATATTATGATATCAAAATTGTAGATGTTAAAAAACTGATGAGAGAGTGAGATTAAGTGTATAAACCTCCAACACATTCGGCAGTAGCATATCAAATTGCATGTCAAGAAATTCAAGGTTCAAGTTTAATGTGTATAAAGTATGCATTAATGCACGTAGTGAAATATTTATCCAATGATGTAAAAACAATTTACGTAATTATATCAGTTCAAAAATTTTGATTATTCTAAAAATATTGATGGGAATGTGAAAGGTTCAAAGTTCAAGGTTTTTAGTAATAAATATTAAAAATTATCACACTAATAAAATTATTTAACACTGAAAGTTATAAATATGAAATAAATCCATCCTTATAAAGAAAATAATATAAATGTTTTTTGGAATTAAAAAAAATAATACATAAATATTGTTTTGAATTAGAAACTAAAACGAGGCTCACAAAATATTATTTTAAAGTTCCACACATATTAAACAAAATATGTATTATTTGCTAATAAAGAATATAAAATTAACATTATTTTCTATCAAAATGCGCTATGTCTCATCGTTTCGCCCAAAAATACTATCCCGCACAAGTTTTTATCAAATTATTTAGCATTAAAAATTATAAATTATGGAGTAAAGCTTATCATATCAACAAAATAAATATACAAGTTTCAACCCAAGTGTTTTACCCATGATCAAATGATCATATATTTAAGACATCACGACCCATTTAAATAGTATATCCCGATTTAAATAAAAAGAATAGTGTATAAACATTGTTTAAACTTAAAACTAACATTTATGCTTATAAATGTAGATTTACAAATTAATCAAACTAAATACGTCCATATAATATGACATATGATTTATAAATATATTGTAAATCATATTTTTATCAAGCAAATTTTATGATTTACGAATTTTAAAAATTAATAATATTTGACTATAAGTAAAATATCAAATTTAATATTAAAAAATAATTAAATTTCCACGCATCGCGTGGGTGCAATACTAGTATATATATTAAAATAAAACCGGGGGCAAAATTGTAATTTTACAATTATATTTACTAATATATTCACTTCATTAATACACATACATTAATAGTTAGATTAATTAGTTCAATAATTCCTTGATTAATAATTGATTTTAATAATTTATATTTAATTTATGAGTGATTGTATAATTTATTATTTTAATATGTGTAAACATACTCCACCTTCATATTAGTGTAAATTTTTTTTGAAAAATATATCGATTACTAAAAAAAGATTTTGTATGAATTATAGTGATTTGGTGAGTGATTGTACAATTATTATTTAATTATTTAAGGCAATTTCTCATATGAGACGGTCTCATCATTTTTATTGTGAGACGAATTTAATGATGTATTTAATTTATTGAAATGATGTATTTCGTTATTGCAAATGATGTATTTCTTTGTAATAAATAATGTAATTTTTACACAGAAAAAAAATGATGTATTTAATTTATTAAAATGATGTATTAAGGTCTGCCTCACAATAAAAAAATAGTGAGACCGTCTCTCAGGAGACCAACTCATTATTTAATTTACGAGTGATTGTATAAATTATTATTTTAATATGTGTAAATATACTCCACCTTCGTATTAATGTATATTTATTTTATAAAAAAAATTACTATATCGATTACTAAAAAAAGATTTTGTATAATTTAATTTATTACATATATTGATTTATAATTATAGTGATTTGGTGAGTGATTGTATAATTATCATTTAATTATTTAATTTATTAGTGATTGTATAATTATATATAATTTATGAGTGATATATTTATTTATAATATTTATGAATGATTGTGTATTTATCATTTAATATATGAATGATTTTGTATAATTTAATTTATTACATATATTGATGTATGTGATTTGGTGATTGATTGTATAATTATTATTTAATTATTTAATTTATGAGTGAATGTATATTTATTTATAACATTTATGAATGATTGTGTATTTATCATTCAATTTATGACTGATTGAATATTTATTTACAATATTTTAATTTTTTAATTTATGATTGATTGTATAATTATTATTTAATTTATGAGTGATAGGATTTATTCATAACATTTATGAATGATTGTATATTTATCATTTGATTTATGAGTGATTGAATATTTACTCAAAATATTTATACTAATAAATGAATATTAAAGTATGATAAAAATTTCAAAAAATATTATTTATCGTGGTGCATTTATGAAATTTTTTAAATTATATACCTCAACGATAACACTGGGTTGGACATTTATGATGTTTATGTTTTTAATTAAAAATATATTCCATAGTAAAATAATATTATTAATCATGAGGCATTTATGATGAATATTTATTTATAATATTTATACTAATAAATGAATATTAAAGTGTGATAAAAATTTAAATAATATTATTTATCATGGGGCCTTTATGATAAATTATGGTAAGTGAGTAATGTTAGCAATTAATGTTTCGTAGCTTATATATACGGAAAAAAATTATGCTTGCACTCAAATTTCTCTCATGTAGTAATCTCTAAATATATTCATAGTAGTTTTCACATCATGTCATCTAATTATAGTTTAATAAGTCGAATCAATGGAGTCGGTCGTACTAGAGGCGACCTTATTTTGAAGTTGAGGGTTGTTCAATTTTATCACCAGCCCATGTTTGGGAATCCGGGAAGTGTAAGTTCATATGAACTTATATTTCATGATCGTGCTGAAGATCGTATACACGGTACGATACGACGCCAAGATTATTAAAGGTTTGAGAACCTTTTCATAGAGGGTGAAATATATGTTGTTCGAAGTGTTAAAGTGGAGGAAAATAAAATGAAGTTCAAGACATGCAATAATCGATTCAAGTTTGTGAGTCATGTCAAGACCAATATTGTAAAAATAAAAAAGGATGACTTTCCACATCAAAAATTTGTTTTTCGCCATTTTCATCATTGCAAAATCCATCAAATCTTGATGACACAATGTTATTTGGTATTATTTTATTTATTTACTAATCTATTTACTTATTATTTGGTATTTTTATTTAATTTTATATCTCAAACATATATTATTTTTGAACAGATGTTATGGGTAGAGTTGCTCATACCGGAAATCAGAGATCGATGACTATTTAGTGTGTAAATTCTTAATACATGTAGTTTGTAGTAAACCAAATTATACAGCGAACAATTTTATGTCTAAATTTAATTTACATAAAAACATGCACCAATGAATGTGATTAACTATATATTTAATAATGTGACAAACAATCTTTCTATCAAGTAAGTTTTATGAAATGGGAGAAAAATATAAGTAATAGTTCAGAACTATAATAAAATATTAAAAGTTACTACATAATATACTATATAAATGAATCATTTATTTATATTGTATATGGATATATAATTTAAAATTTTCACATTTTTTTTAGTATATTGCATTAATTTAAAATTCACCCACTTACTCTCATATCCGGATGTTCCTGAGAAGTTCAAACTCTTGATCTATTGGTCATGGATAAAGTACTTTCACTAATACACTCCGAGTAGGGGACATGATTCACATTTTAAAATTATTATTGTTTGCTTATAAATAAAATATCAAAATTAATATAATTTTAATATAAATAATAAATTAATGTTCCCACGCATCGCGTGGGTGCAATACTAGTAGCAAATCAAAATAATGTCGTTTCATCGTTTCTTATTTTACGACTATTCAAACAAGTAGTCAAAAAATCAACTCTATATTATAATATTTAAAAAATTGTGAGTATTTTTTAACATGATGATAAAAATGAAGTCATTTTAATTTGTCATACAAGATACCAAGTGGCGCTGAAAAAGTAAATCATCAATAATTAATCATATTGATACGTTTTGATATAATTTATAAATAAAAGTAAAGATTGAACTATTTTTATCTAATTCATAAATCGAAAAGGAAAGTGACACTAACTATAATTTTTAGAAATGTACAAGTGCCATTGTACCAATTAAGGGATCTGAGAAACACGTGTAGCAGCCTCATCTCCGCACGTGTGTGTCTCAAAATTGCTTGTCACCTCCCAAAAACCCACCGAGCAATGCTAACCAAAATTCGTTCATGGCCATCTTCCGATCACTCAAAGCCCTAATTTCTCAATCTGTCAGAAATCAAACCAATTCCGCTCCCACAAGAACGTTCTTCTCCCTCTCTGTCTCCCCGGCTTCCCCAATTTCATCTCCACACTCGCTGCCCAGCAACGGTTACATCCGCCGTCACTTTCTCTTCCGGTCGAGGTTTCCCTCTCCGGTAGGGGGGCCTCTATTCCTCTTTAATCCTCCTTGGAAGCTCTCCCAGTCCGCCACCCCTCTCCTACTACAATCCGACATTGTCCTTAATTTCTTTAAACTCCGTGCTCTAAATCTACTTCATCAACCGGTAATTCCTTACAATGATGGGTACAGTTCTCCAATACTGTTGAATGAAAGGGCTAATTATAAATTTAGAAATGGTGCGGAGGCTGAAGCTGGAGGTGGGGACGACGGGATCAGAGACAGTTACTTGAATATCCCTAATTGTATTTCCTTTGCCCGGATGCTTTCTGGTCCGTTGCTGGGATGGTAATGCTTTTTATTTATTTACTTTATCTGGTTTATGTTGGCTAGATAATTTGCAGGCTATGGAATCAATTTGGTGATAGAATAAAATATGTGTTTGTTGATTGTTTTTGTGAATATTGGATGTCTGAAGACCTAGAACAGTAGTGATTGAATGACTGAAGTCGATGCAAGTTAAAGATACGAGTTGATGTGTGAATACTTTTCTCTTACACATGTCTTAGGCTCTTAATTCGCACTCCACTTGCTGAGTTTGTTGTTCCCGGTCAGCAGAGTCTCATAGTCAATAGTCAGGGAATGAGCAGTGAGCGTGGTGGGTGGGTGTGAGGGGATGAGAGATGTATGTACTGTAAGTAATTTATTCTATAAGGATGGTTGTAATCTTAGGCCACTGGGATATCATAATGCTATCCAAAATTAGAATCAAACACGAAAAACTTTATGAATCTTAGCCGTAAACTTACTGAAAACTCATATTGTATGATAAATAGTTGGCTTTTTTCTGGCTGCCTCTTTTAGTTTATCTGAGTGGACAGATTTCCACCTATATAGCTCATTTTCAGTGTAAGATTTGCAAAATATGGTTTTTAGTCATGCACCGATTGGATACTCTTTTTGCAGGATGATTGTACAAGATATGTATTCCTCTGCATTTGTTGGGCTTGTTGTATCAGGAGCTACTGATTGGGTATGATTTTATGATTTACATTAGGTATCAATGTGTTATTAATTGTGAAATGAGGAAATTTTCTTCAGTGTTGCGGTTTGTGAAAAAATGGACATTATTCACCTGTTATCTCTATTTCATTTTCAGTTAGATGGATATGTGGCCAGAAAGATGAGAATTAATTCTGTTGTTGGGTCCTACCTTGATCCTCTTGCTGACAAGGTAAGTTTCTAGTTCTTTAGGAGATAATAAATACATATCCTTGATCTCCCTCAAAATCCATGTCATTGTTTTCGTACTCATTATGAGAAATCTAATAATTCACTTAAAGTTTTTACTGTTATATGTTTAAAAAATTTGTAGGTTTTAATTATCTCTGTTGCTGTGGCTATGGTGGATAAGGGGCTTTTACATCGTAAGTACATGGTTTTTGGGGGATTGTTACTTGGTTTTATCTTTGCTTTTTCATCTGTATAACATGAAACACATGTCTTCACTTTAAATATGCAAGCTACCTTTACCTGCACACACACACATAGGAATTGTTGATGTATGTGATTTTTTTCGAAAGAAGATTGGTGCAACAAAATGGCCTTATGGAATGGTTTCACATTTTGCTGAGTCATACCTTTAAATTAAATTTTTCCTTGCGTGGAGTTTGGGATGATTCAGTTTCTTCCCAAGATGAAGAAATAATGGTCGTTTTAGCTTGATTTGTCTGGGCTGACAAATGGAATGCAATCGGTGGATTAATTTTTTGGCCTATTTTTAATTCATTATATATTATTGTGAGCCTGTGCCAAGATCTTCTCATACCTTGTTAAATATTTATTGGGTTTTGTATTTGTTCTATTTGAAACTTTAAGCATAATAAATTGTTAGTACTTACAATTGTTCCTAACAATGAAGTCTATTTCACATGAAGCTGGACTAGTTGGTCTCGTCGTGCTGCGTGATGTTGCTCTTATTGGTGGTGCGGTCTATAAAAGGGCTTGCAGTTTGAATTGGGAGGTGAAAAGCTATTATTAGTTAACATGTCCTATTGGTTTTTATCCAAAATACCTTGAGCTTAAACCCCTCGGTCCTGTTCCTATCAGTGGGCTGGTTGGCGTGACTTCATCAACCTCAATGGGACTCATGCCCAAAAGGTCGAGCCTCTTTTTATAAGCAAGGTACATGCATGCACACTATACAGGGGTGTTTTCTTGTTTGAATGATGACGATTGTTGCTGGAATCGGTTAGCATTGACGTGTTCTATAATTGAAGTCCTTAATACGTATCTTAGCTGAGTTGTAAACATCTTGTGTGAGTAGGTCAACACGGTTCTGCAGCTGGCTCTGGTTGCAGCGGCTCTTCTTCAACCAGGATTTGGGAGTGAAGAAACTCAGATTTATATCAACTATTTGAGGTAGGCAGTTTGACACTCAGCAGCTATATTTAGGGACCTGCTTTCATAGGCTTGAAAATTAACCAACCTCTTATTTTGGCTTTGTTTGTTTAGTTGGTTAGTGGCTTCGACCACAATTGGCTCAACTGCTGCATATGGGGTACAACACTGGAGAAGCGGAGCAAAATTTATAAAGAAGGCTTAGAGTCCCATGACAAAAGCAAAAGCTTAGGGTATGGCTTTAGATTAGATACTCCGTTGTTTCTGGGCTTCAACAAAACTAACACTGTAGAGAACATTCTTTTTTTTTTTTTGATCTCACAATGTAATGTTGTACGTTGATATTGTAGCAACTTAATCTCCAATTGTACTTTATTTGTTTGGCTGAAATTTTGGATATTTGGCGTGGCCTCCCGAACCTAGGTCTAAGGTTTTACTATCTATGTATCTGTATTAAAACAAGATCGAATACAAATATGGTAATGTTCAGTTGCTTTTTAAATTTTCATTAATTTTTTTGTTCAGTTCATTAATTATTAATATATTATGCAAAATATTCTATAATTATTGGGTAATTCTAAATACAGTCATAATTTTACTCAACGCAGCCTCATTCACATTTAAAAAAATATATATTACTATTTTACTCTTTTTAAAATATAATTATATTTTCTAAATATAGCTACAAATTGAGTAATTCTAAATACAACCAAAATTTCTCAATATAGCCTATTAATATTTTTATAAAAATAAAAATAATAATAAAAATTATTATTTTAACCTCAAATTTTAAAATCTACCAAATTTTTTTAATTATTTTTATAAAAATAAAAATATTAAAGAAAATTATTATTTTAAAGTCAATTTTTAAAATCTACCAAAATAAAAAAATGAATTAATGGAGGTTATGAATATAATGAATCTTGAATTGATGGAGGTTATGAATATTAATTTGTAAATTATTTGTCGAATGATGAAAGAATTATTTTATTCTTTTTCTTTCAAATTGTGGCCGTACATCAGTGGGGCTATGCTAATCAATGCAATTCATTTTTTTTTTTTTTGGTAGATTTTAAAAATTGAGGTTAAAATAATAATTTTTATTAATAATTTTGATTTTATAAAATAATTAATAGGCTATATTGAGAAATTGTGCATGTATTTAAAATTACTCAATTTATAGCTATGTTTAGAAAGTATAATTATATTTTTAAGAGGATAAAATAGTAATATAAATATTTTAAAATGTGAATGAGGCTACATTGAGTAAAATTGTGGCTGTGTTTAGAATTACCCATAATTATTTCATTATGATTCTAATATTCATCAAATTTTAAAAAAATAGTAATCAAATAAATCGATTATTTGATTGATTTAAAGAAACTTTAATATTGAAGATGATAAGATTTTTTTTGAAATGACAAGATTTTTATTTAATCATTTTTTAAATAATTTATCAGTTTATTCAAAATATAATTAAAGAAAATGAATATTTGTATTATATTTGTATAGGATTAATATTATGTGTTATATTGCATAATATTTATATTTATAATAATTAATATATATATATATATATATATATATATATATATATATATTGACAAAGTAGATGAATGATATAATATTACATTTATATAGTATAAACAGTATAATACCTTATATATACACTATCGAAGTTAATTTTAATTTAAATATAAGACTATCATGGTATGTAAGATCGATGTCGTGAATATCTCTACTTAGGCTACCCCATCCAGAGCCCTTGGGACCAACGTCATAACTAGAAGACAAAAAATGCAAATGTAGGGACGTTGTTTATGACTTGAGCTGCAGGATGACTAGCACCTTTTTTAGAGTCATGTTTTCACATCCAATCATTTGTTGCCATTTGGTAGCATCTGATTGGATGGTTAAATTTTATAGATAATAAATTTATATAATTAATATTATGTATAATAAGTAATTAAAAAAATAAAAAATAATATTAAAGATCATATTTTTTTTCTTTATAGATAGAACCTAATATTAATATGTTTCCACAACAAAATTAAAACTCTATTTTTTACACATTTCTTATCACATTATATGATCCAATATAGTTTCAAAATCAAAATTTGGATCTCAGAATTAAATATATATTTTGTACTTCTTTTTTAATACGGATTTAATATTTTGTGCATTTATTTTTAATTTGCTTTATTTATTTATATTTCAAGTCTTGTAATTTCTATTTCACTATTAATCTAAATAAAAACTTTTTAAAGTGTGCAATGGTGCATTTTTACCACAATTATAAATTTAAAATATAAATTATACAATATTTGTTAATTATTTTAAATTTAATAAAACTTAATATTGATAATATATATTGAAAAGTAAAGCAAAAAGGAAATATAATTTAAGTTGGGTTGGGGTTATTGATGGGAGTAGAACTTAAATGGTGTTGTGGTTTGTATATGTGGAGGTGAGAGAAATTAATATTTTATTAAATTTTAGGTTGGATTGGGATTATTAATGGGGATAGTTATAGAGGGGGTTATGTGATCTTCGGGGTTAGTTGTGTCATCATATAGCACAAAGGTAGGCGCGAAGAACCGCACAAGGATCTCAGTCTCGATAATATCAGTAGTAAATTGTGAGTCATAGTAGCCATTGCGTGCGATGATCATCTCGGATGTTGAACCCTAATGATCCAGGTCTTGATCGCCTCGAGTAAATTAATCTTCCGCTCAAGTTGTCTTTCTCTCTCGATTACAATCTATGTGGTCGTGTTTGGTGTTGCCTCTGACATGGACTCTATCTCGATCCATTTATCTTGACATTTTGGGCCAACGTTCCAGTTGAAGCCACTGTTAAGATTTTTCATAGTAAATTACACACCTCGATTCGAGTTGGGTCAGAGTGATTATTTGAATAACGTTTCAGTTTAATTGTGCAAAAAGAATAATCTCCTTGGAAATAAGAGGGGGTTTCCTTTTATAGGCACAAGGAGAGAGCCCACTACAATATATTGGACTAAACGAATCTTAGCAAAATACTAAACCCTTCTATCTTTTCCGCAATGAATCGCTAGCTATTTGCTCGATCCCAATAATCACGAAATCGGTTAGAATTGATGGGGCAATAAGATCGATACATGCTTCTTGGTGGGCTCGACCTGAACCAACAAACCCAACAAAAAAATGTTTAGGCCGACGACGTTTGTCGGGTTTCTTGGGTTAAACCAGTGAATTGGAGTCGCTAGCACCTGACTCCAATATATATTAGATGTACCTATATTAATTTATATTATAGGTATTATCATATAACTTAATATTTTACATATTAAAAAAATTCATATTATTTGTTAATAAATTAAATATCAAAATAATATTACTTTAGTACACATAATAAAATTTCCCACACATCATATGAGTACAATACTCGTTTTCTTGACATAATTGGAACCATATGTTACGAATTTGCTGCGAAATTCTGAAATGATCTCAGACTGCATGAATGGAAGACCTAGCCCTTTTTTTCAGTCTGCATTACACAAGCAAAAATTCGAGGTTTTTGAATAAAATATGATAAACAGAGAACTATCCTTCAGAAAACTCAACACGGATGGATGATGCATCTTTACATTCTCGGCGCTAATCTGCCAACTGTGGGTCTAAATGAAGAGACAACCAATGTCTTTTAACACTATAAACAGCGGTTTCACACATGTCATGACCTGACAATATCACCGATCATCAACCACTGGTGGGGCAGCGAATCTCACAGCTGCAGGCCTCGCTGCCACTACAGGTTCCTCAGCAAATAACGACCTAATAAATGCTGGGGTTCTCAGGGGCCGTCTACCTGTCATTCTTGGATATACATCTTCAAGAAAATAGTAAGCATGGCCAGCTATCATGCCCTGAGCCAAACCAAAAAAAAAACTCCCCATAAATAACAAAAATATAGATCCCAACCTACAGGTAAATGAAAGCCGTAAATATGTGTGTGTATTAATTGAAAGAACTTCTGCAGCCAAAGCGTGACACATATATTGTGGTGGTTCTATCTACAAAGTAAGGAAATGATATGATAACCCAAGGAAAAAGCTGAAGATCTTAGTCCAGATACTATTTGCCAAAAAACTGGAGAAAAAAAAAAAAAAGAAACTTAATTGTTAATAGTAGTAGAGTATGCATACCAGAAGATCAACCCAAGCACTAGCACCAACAAGAACAGAAAACCCGAGCAGAACCTGTGGAGGTCAACATTAGAAGTCACACACATCACTGTGAGATGCATATAAATGAAAAAAAAGTAGTTAAATAATGCTGAACAATTCAATGGCAATAATTAAGTTCTATATAGAATGCAGCTCATCTAAGTCGTCAAACATATAGGACTTACATAGAGATGTGATAAACATCAGCCAAAGTGTCGTAAAAAATATTCATTCTAAAAAAAAATCAATAATATAACTAGTAAACAGGAAATTAAGCATCCAACAAACAATACATAACTGGAACCACTCAAATACCAACATATGGAATGAAAATGATGGTGTCTCAAGAAAGAGACCGGCAGATTTTTGGTCGCTATATTTATGAAGTGAACTGTAAGAAAAATATCTTGACAAGGGCATAATTAAAAGATACCACCACAAACAATTGCTGAAGAATGCAAAGCCACTTACCCATGGTAAATAGGCTGCTGTGAAAGTAAAAAGGCCCAAAAAGCTCATATGAATGAATGGGTTCTGCTTGCTCCACACATATACCTGCAATAACAGAAAAAATAAATACTGTAGGAAAAACTATGGCAAAACGTTAAAGCCAACTAATAACATGAATGATGCAACTAACCATCATGAATGTTAGCGAATTGCTAAGGAATATAATCTTGGCAAATGACTCTGAGACATAAGGGATCATTCCCCCAAGAAGTACTATCCCAGTCAAAACAGATGCGCCAAACAACAACATGTAGAAGAAATCCGCAGTCCTCCCCCGAAAGGAGTTCTCTTCGAGAAGCTTGCAGTATCGAGCTAGAAAGAACATGTGAAACAAAAAGTCCAAATCTGCCAAGCAAGAGGTTGAAGTGTGTTAAAAATGAAGAACAATCAACCAAGTTATCTCCTGTCACAAGACTAAACAATAAAATCATCATTTCCTGCTCAATAGTTTTGCCTCTTAACTTCAAAGGTACCATCCAAGCTCTACGATGATTATATACAGATGTAAAGCCAATCAATTATAAAGGAACGGGAAAGCAATTATACCCCTGAATCCAAAATGCAGTAGAATTTAGACAGCAAAGTCTAGTAAATATTTTACATCAGATAATGTATCATATCCATTCACAGCCAGAGCAACAAGAGGTAGATAGAAAATTACCCATCTTGCGGAAATACAGAAAATTGGTAAGAACACGCCACACTTGGTATTGCTTCACCACAAGCTTCGGATTCAAGTAAAGATCATATGGAGATATTATCTGCACATCCCCAAGAAAATGAACTCCACTCAGTCAAGTGCCCTCCCAACATCAACTAAAATCCCAGATTACAAATCACATAAAAAGTTTCTTAATCATTTGGCATAGAAAGATTACAAAATTTTGCATTGTTAAAACACCATTGACATGCACCACCAAAAAACTAATTCCATAAACCCAATAATCTCGTAACACAGAAACAAATAACGTAGAAGCTCGTAGCTTTTACCCTCTTCCACAAAAACAAATAATAGAACAAAAACATCATGCCCTTCTCCAAACTAGAGGAAAATAATAAACAAAAAAAAAAAAAAAAAAACGAACAATCAAAAACTCTCATAATCAACTCACGCCTGAATCACTAAGCTTAACTATTTGTATCAATCAAACAATAACTAAATCGAGATGTAAGATTAGAGAGACATACATCGAGAGAGCAGCCGATAGTGGTGACAATAGCAGCTGTTAGGTACGAACGCGTAATGATCGGCATCTGCTTGTACCACTCTTCCACTGCTTGCGCCATTCTATATCTCTTTCAAATCAATCTTAATGAATCAACCAAGATTAACAGAACAACAAACCCTAGCCCCAATTTCCCAGGCGAGATTGGAGAAAGTGTAAATTCCGGCAAAACGATAAAATCCAGATAGCAAACAGTCCAACAACAATCAAGAAGCTTTTCACCACGCCGGAATTTGAATCCTAAAATTCATTTATAAAAACCAATGTATCTCTCAGCATTAATGTATAAATACAGATTTGATTGTGGGACTGGGGAATAACAAACAAACGACGGCAATTTCTGTGTCTCGGCAGTTTGTTTCTTGGACCTCCGCCCGCTTTGATATTACAGCTAGACTAGACTAGATGTTCCTCTCTACCGCTTGAGGTTGTTGGCACGCGTACGGCCCTGAAGTGATGTGCACGCACCAATCAGATGCCAGCTTTCGTAGTACTAACCAATTAGGTGTGAGCGGTGATGTCTGCTCGCGAGCATTATTTATTTTTTTGTCAAATACATTTTTCTTTCGAAAAGTAGTATTATACATTAATCTAACTAAATATTTTTATTTTGCAAAATTGTGAATGTGTGGGCATTCGATTTTTTGGTTCAGTTTCTGCTTGAAAAAAATTGAATCGAAAAATTGATTTTTTTTTCATAATCGAATTCGAACCAAACAGGGAAAAAAACCGAATTAAAATTTCTGTTCGGTTTTCAATTTTTTACGTCGGTTTTTTGTTAAACTAAAATTTTAATCCAAAAAAATATAAAATCTGAAAAAAAATTAAAAAATACATATAAAAAAATTAAAAATAAAGTTTCAACAATTAAAAAAAAATATATATATATATATATAATTTTTTTTGTAATTGTTTATTTCACAACAGAATTCATGACCAATTAATAATAATCAAAGCAATTTAAACATTAATATTATATATATATATATATATATAAATAATATATTAACATTATATATATAATTTCAATTAATATATATATATATATAATATACTAATATTATATATATAAAATTTCGGTTTTTCGGTTAATTCGGTTCGGAAAAATACAAAACCGAACCGAAAACCGAATTACTTAAAAATCGTAACCGAATCGAACCAAAAACCGAAATAATCAAATCGAAATAACCGAAATTTATTCAGTTCGGTTTGATTTTCGATTTTTTCGATATTTTGCTCACACCTAATTGTGATCATCTACTTGGACTTTTTTATTAAATTGGGGTCTTCACGTATTAATTATATTTTAAAATTCAATTAAAACATATTTATATATATTAAATCAAAATTGTATCTCATAAATGAAAATATTTAGTTATAAATTGAACTAATTAATTAATTAATCATGAACAAAAAATATTCTATAATTGTACATAAAATATTTAAAGAATTGAACATGTAATTACAACTCAAATAAAATGTACGTTTTTTTGGGCAATAATATATACTAAATTTATAATTTTTATGAAATCAAACTAATCATAAACAAAAAAATTATCAATTAGAACATAAATAATTATAAACGGTTTTTGATTGAATGCATAGTTCTTTATTATTTTATGGATATAATATAAAAAATCGTAATATATACCCTCAAATATAAATTAATTAAATTAATCTTTTTATAATTATTATTTTTTATTATCAATTCATAAATATTCAAAATTGACATTATTTTTTAAGGATTAAAACAATAATAATTGCAAAGTTTTGTAATAAAAAATATTTTATTTGTGAACTAAAATATTAAAAAATTATTTCAATATTAGTAAAATATAATCTATGCGCATTGTACAAGTATTATATTAATTTATATTTAAATTAAGTACATAGTTTAATTTTTAATTATTTGTTTTCACGCGACGGTAAATTAACAAACCGTATTTTCTAAATTAATAAATTTAACTCGATTTAATTATGTCCTACACATATGTCGATTTTGCGGACCCTAATATATCCACAGTAATCATGAAGGTGAAGGGTTAGGGGCATAATAGTCATTTGCATATTACATTTAACTTACGGTTTAGTTTTTTTTTAAGAGGTACTTACGGTTTAGTTGGTTCGTGAGCAGTTAAAAAGCGATTAAAATTTTTTAAATTAATTCAATATTAATCAAACTGTTAAAATAATTTAATTATCTTTTAAGTCCGATAATTCTCTAATAATTTATTGAAATTGGTAAATCTTATCAAATCCAATTTATTATTCCCTTCCCTCTTATGGTCTAGTTTAACTATAAAAAAATTATTTAATATTTAAATAAATTTTTAGTATTACTTTTACATTTAATATTTTTATTTTTTTAAAATTAATTAGAAGTATAATTATAAATTATTAGAAAAATAATATCAAATATAAAAGTTTAAATCATAAAATATTAACACAGACTAAATAATTATAACAAAATGGATAACCGATCGGTGAAGGATACGGCTGGAATTTTAGACTGGATAAATATAAACGAATAATACATATTTAAAAAATAAAAATCTTCGTCTATCCGCTTCTCTCCTTCGCTTTCTCCATCTCCAATCAGTTTTATCGATTGCCCTAATTAGGTTTCATCCGTCGTCACCCTTCTAGGCTTGTGCCGATGATGCAGCCGCCTAGCTCCATGGTACCCCCTCCCATGGCCCCTCCGCCCCATTCCCAATACCAACAACAACCACCGCAGCAACCGTCTCACCAGTGGATGCAGCAGCAACCCCAGTACCAGGTTCCTCCACCTCAACAACCTCCGTCTGCGGGGTACTACTATCAGCAACCGCAGGCTCCGGCTGCTTCTGTGCCGCCGCAACAGTACGCCGCGGCGCCTACTTCTCAGACTCAGCCGATTGTGGATGATGGGATTCGGAGCCTATGGATCGGAGATCTGCAATACTGGATGGACGAGCAGTATTTGTATAGCTGCTTTGCCGCTTCAGGGGAGGTAGAGACTCGTTTATATACATCAAATTCTTCTCATATTTTAATCCTGTCTGCTCCCGACTGCAGTATAAATCGACAAGATACAAGTTTCTGTGTGTTTCGATGAGGCTAATTGGGTTGCTGAGATTCTTTTTTAAAATTTTATTTTAATTTCCGATTTGCGGTTTATATATGCTTATATTTTATTTTTTAATGGTTATACGTGGATACAGCTTATCAACTTGCGGTTCATGTTTCAGTTACTTCTGGAGTATGTAATGTGATTAAGGCCCATGGTATAATTCGGGATATGAATCATTTCCTTGCGCCGTAGGTTCTGGGCAGAATAGTATTTGGGTCTTCCGTTTGGAAAGGAAACTTTTAGGTTGCAGTCAGTGGCTGTTTTGAGGCTGAATGTTCCTGTTGAAGTTTTCTGCGTGTGATTTACATTCCTTAAGACACTCTCTTGAAATCATTGAATCTCTTTGTTTTCATAGGTGGTATCTGCTAAAGTTATCCGCAACAAGCTATCCAGCCAATCAGAAGGTTATGGCTTCATTGAGTTTGCTAGTCATGCTGCCGCAGAAAGGTGCCTGCAGACATATAATGGCTCCCCGATGCCAAATGTTGAGCAAACCTTCAGATTGAACTGGGCATCCATGGGTGCTGGGGAGAAACGTGATGATGTTCCTGAGTACACAGTTTTTGTTGGGGATTTGGCAGCTGATGTCACTGATTACATGCTTCAAGAAACTTTTAGAGTGAATTATTCTTCAGTGAGAGGTGCAAAGGTTGTTACAGATAGGATTACAGGACGCACAAAGGGATATGGGTTTGTGAGGTTTGGTGATGAAAGTGAACAGTTGCGTGCAATGACTGAGATGAATGGAAGATTCTGTTCCACTAGGCCCATGCGTATTGGCCCAGCTGCTAACAAACAAAAGATGGGTGGTCAGACCAAAGGTATCCATAATTCCTACAGCTTTTGGTTGGCTCTAGAGTATCATTCCAAGTTGCAACCACTCATGATATTATCTTTCCTGATGCTTTTTTTAAGTTGCAGTTCCCATGCATTGGTGGCTATTTTGTTTTGGAATATTTGGAGTATAGATGTCTCTTTGTTCAGCAATGCTATTAAATTGCTTTTTTTTTGTTTTCTTGAAGATAAGCAGGGCTTACAGCGCCATTTCCTTCCAGTATTTTAAAAGTTTTAGGTTCTGAAGTATTAAAACTTGCTTAATCTTATTAAAAACTCCGGTTGTCTCAAAGCAGGGTGTCAGGAGGCTCTATCATATAAGGGCCTGGAGCCAATTTCAGCTGAAATGATAACCCTTTTAGTGCCTGGTTTTATGTAGGTCAGTTTTATTTCTTTTTGTTTCTTGCTTTTGGTTCCTTCAGGCATCAATGTTGCTACAATTTTCATTTTTTTCCTCTAGCAGTCATTTTTTACATTCTTAGCTCCCAGTCAATTTACATTTTTGTTCAAGCCTTTTCTTAATATTCAATTTTAATTACAGCCACAGTAATGACTCTCTCTCCATGCTCCACTTTCCTTTGTGCCTTTAGATAATCATTCAATTTCTCCTTTTTTTTTCTTTTTTTTTCCTGGTCCAATTATTCTTCAAGTAATTATAACTGTACTCCTGTTCAAAACGATAATCCAAGGTCAGTGGAACTGCTTACAGTATGCAGATTTTTATGTTTATTAGATCAACAAATACTTATACAATTGTCTAAATTACGTTCTCGTTTGGTTCAGCAGCTTTTGTCACACTTTTTTTATTAGCGTCCATCTCTAAAGCATTAGGCATAAATTTTCAAAGTTTCTCTCTCTTTATCAGCTCCATTGTGGATGAGTCATGCTGTTGTACAAATCCCATAATGGCTAAAGATATGTCTTTTGTTCCCCCACATTGCTGAAATAACAGAGTAATAAGCATTGGTTTCAATGGGCTTTACCCTCTCCACCTGCCAAGTTTGATGTGTTATGCTGTTATACTGAGATGATCTACATTGATGATTGGAAAGTTCAACGGTGCTGAAATTGTATCAAGCGGGAAGTGACATGCAGAAATGGTTGTGTAAACTCAAGAAAGGATACCAAATTCATTATTTTTGCCCATTCTTCTTCTTCTCCTCGGTCTGCTGCTATGTCTTCACATTTTCTAATTGAGTTATCCACTTTCATTGCATTCTCCCTTTGCGTCTTATCTATGGTGTTTGTAGTACGTGGTTTCTATTGTCTTTGACCTTCAATACATGTTGACTGGATATTTTTACAATCTTCATTGTCTCTGACACATGCTCTGTCAGATCCACTTGTGTTTGTATCTGTGGATTTGTATGCTATTTGATTATGTGATATAGAAAACTGGAGTTTCATCTCAATGGTCGTCTTTTATCATATCTAGTTTATAGAGTGCCAAATTTTTACTTCAATCAACAGAAGACTTCACTCTTCCTCGACTCCCTTCTCTGAGCTATTTCTCCCTTTACATTCCTTATTGTGTTGAAATTGCAGCATCATACCAGACTTCACAAGGAACTCCGAGTGAGGATGATCCAACTAACACAACTGTTAGTATATTCATAGAAGATTTGCCTGTATTCTTTTTCCTCTCTGATAGCAAAACTTGTATTCACCCTTTTGATTTTTCTGAACTGCAGATCTTTGTTGGGAATTTGGACACGAATGTCACGGATGAGCTTCTAAAGCAGGTGTTCGGTCAATATGGACAACTGCTCCATGTAAAGATTCCTACAGGCAAGAGATGTGGTTTTGTCCAATTTGCTGACAGGTAAATTTAGAAGTCTGCCAGCTATTTCTTCTCTTACTTAGCTATCATCAATCTAGTTCTTCCAGTCTCCTCACTATCTATTTATAATCACAGAAGCTGTGCTGAGGATGCTCTCCGTATGCTGAATGGAACCCAGTTGGGAGGACAGAGTATTCGCCTGTCATGGGGCCGTAGCCCTTCAAATAAACAGGTTCATCTGTTCCTGTTTTATTTTTCAGAATTGTAGTTACTTTCCTGCTGGCTCGAGACTCATCTCTCGAAATTCCAACCTCAGGTTGATCAAAACCAGTGGAGTGGTTGTCCTGGTGGCTATTATGGATATACCTCTGGATATGAAACCTATGGCTATGCTCCACCAGCGCAAGATCCAAATTTGTACTATGCAGGATATCCTGGATATGGGAACTACCCACCCCCACCTCAACAGCAATAACAGATGATGCAACAACCTCAGGTGTATATCTGACCTTGTAACAATAATATTTTAGTAAGAAGGAAAATGTTATGCCACTTCCAATGTCTCCTCCAAGTATTAAATAAACTTGCCAAGTAAATTTAGGTACAGTTATACTCTTAATGTTGGTGTTTTTTTTTATTTACATGCTCCTCCTTGGCCATTACTTCACCAAAATGGCTTAGTTAATGTTAATTAATAATATAATTATAGTTGTGAAGTAAATATAAAATCAGAAATGTTCACATGTCCACCGTGAGCACGTGTTAATGTGTCCAGAACGTTGATGTGACAATAAATTAGATGTATTGAGAATAATTAAAATTGTCTTGTTCATCGATATTATATTGTCACATTAGTCTGTGGTACATTAACATACGCCTATTGTGGGAATTTGAGCATTTCTCATATATAATATTGTACTAGTACTAGTTATAGGATTTAATTTTCTAGGTGTTTTGGTTTTGTTATACAAAAAGTCAAACTTGTGAAAAACACATCTTCCCAGAAAAGAAACTGCAACACATTTCCGTTAAAAAATGATTGGTGATAGCAAAAAAAGAAATTGTTCAATTTCAATAGGGGTGTATAAGTAAGTTGAGATTGTATTCAAGTCTTTTCCCTTATGGCATTTCACATGATGCTTTTTTAATCCTTTTAGATTACCTCTCTTGGCTCCTATTTCCCTCCTATCTGGTTATTTTGGTCTGCTTTCTTTGTTGAAGCAGAGGTAGAAATAGAAGATATTTGTAAATTTCAGATCACCATTATCTTGCTTATGTTGGTTTTGTAAATTGTACAGGTTTCTATCTGTGTATTTATAATGTGTCTTGTTCTACAGTGATTTGTTATGGATGGATACACCAGTTTCTGGATGTAGAGGCAAAGAGGTTATCAGGATTGGCTCACTGTTGCAGTTGTGGAGTGTGTGTAGACCAGACCTTCTTTGGCTGGATAGTGTTTTCAACTGAACCAGTTATTGAGATGCTTAGGCGCCGTTTTGTTTTTTCTAACAGGATAAAACCAATTTATTTGTTTGTTTTCTGTGCACTGCCTCCCTCTCCACTGTCTTCATCATTTTCTCACAGCAATGATAATAGGGACAGCTACAATCACAAGCTTGTGCCAAGGGAGAAGTAGAGAACAAAGGTTGAAATCATCACATTCGATATTTCCTATTTTGAAAGTAAAAGACATAAACTGTGTTGTGCAAGAAAATATAAAAACATGATTGACACGGCGTCAAAGCCATAATCTTGTCAACAATAACTCAACTCTATCCTTCACATACATCAGTCTGGTTTCTTTAAGTTCATGCAGTTATCTGCTGCTTGGCCAAACAATTCTTGCACTTGCCTAAGCTCCTTTTCTGATGCATCATTTTGCATTCTTTCATTAACTCAAAATAAAACTTTGAAACAGGTTTCTATTAGGAAGAACAATCTTACCAGCAGCTTCCAGTTGCTTTTGAAGTTCCTGCCCGATGGCATCATTTTCGGCCTGCAAGTGATTCTTTTCATTAGCACAAGCAATAACAGCACGCGCTGAAAGCAACGCAGTCAGACAATCTTGGTAGTATTTCTGTATCTTTCTTTCCACCAAGGAAAAAAGAAACTCAAAAGGCAGTAACTTATTGACAGTAGAACAAATTCATCATACCTGGAGTTCGACAATTCTTTTCAGTTGAGCTTCTTCACCACCCTCAGACAATGGTAATGCAGCAACAAAAGCATCAAACTGCAAAAAAGGAGAAGCCAATCAATCCCAAGGTGGAACCTTAACACAAGGGTCAGTAAATTTTAGAACCGTTAGGCATCCTAATGGTCATCTACTAATTTCACCAGAAGTTGGTCACAAAAAAATATCTCAACTTCTTTTGTTCATAGGGATGAATGATTGAGATAAAACTGAGGAGACTCCATTATTTCTAGTTGCAGTGAAGTATTTGGCTGTTACCTAACCCCAAATCCTCTTTCTTCTGAATTTGATCACTATTACTGATGTTTCCTTTTCATCACATCACTAATATAAGCAAGTTAGTAACCAAATGAAAGCAAGATCACCAACAGATAACGGATAACAACCAAAATTGTAAAAATCACTAGACAATAGTCGGATCAGCCACAAATCAATTAAGAGAACCCTATTCGGCATCCCTCATATATTTGAACAAAACATAAAATCTAGGTTTTCAACAGAATGAACAAAATAGGGCAATCAGAGATGCAAGCACAAAAGAAATCTATCTAGCCCAATTGGATATACTTCAAATGAAATCATCGGTGCTAGCGAAACAAACGCCGCTATAGATTTTCATCCGGCCACACAACAACATAAATAAAACGATAAAAGAAACCTGCTTCGCTGCTTTCACCAATTCAGCACTGAGATTCTTGGGCTGTTCAGAGACATTGGCGGCGTCTTCGACAGGGTTAGCAGGAGGAGGTGCCGGGTAATTAGGCGAGAGCTGTACAGGCGGCGCGTCCCTTTGAAGCGTCCCAAATGTGTTGAAGGCGATAGATGCTATTGTGTTAATCTGTTCTTGCAATTGAGATATTATATCCATCTTTTCCGATGATTACATTCAAAACCCAATCTTGATTCCGCGCTCTTCCCGGTCGTCGGAGGGTCTAGGCGGCGAATTCAACTGGATCAGTAGCGGATGGAGCGGAGTAAAGACGGCGGAGGTTGCAGAAGAATGTAGAACGGAGATTGATAAAATCCAATTTTAGATGTAAATAAAAGCTCCCAAATATAAATGAAAAATACAAACTTTAAATTGAATTAAAAAAATCAAGTATTATTACAAATCTTAATTAAAATGTAATAAAACCCTACTTATGATTAATAAACTTTAATTGGCTTTAATAAATCATAATTTTAATTGAGATATTATAAACTCCAATTAATATTCATATTATTGAGTGAGATGTAAGTAATAATCGTTGAGATGGAATAAATCCTTAAAATGAATGTTTTGTATATATTGTCCCTTTTTTTTCAAATAATTTTGGGTATGATGGATTTTTTAAATGAAAAGAGACTTGATTTCTTA
This sequence comes from Plectranthus barbatus, assembly GCA_026898455.1. NCBI lineage: Eukaryota > Viridiplantae > Streptophyta > Magnoliopsida > Lamiales > Lamiaceae > Plectranthus > Plectranthus barbatus. The sequence goes on from JAPKLW010002019.1 coordinate 117,895, forward strand.
TATCATTTTAGTAACATTTAAAATAAAAATGGGAGAATTATGATAACTAAAAACTCAAAGTAAACTAAAATTATACTTTTTTTTTCCACATTGTACAAACGAATATAATGAAATATACATGGAGTATAAATTCAAGACCTGAAACAATGTATAATTATTGATTTAGAATCTTAAAAATAATTTGTAAATCCAAGAATTGAAAATTTTAAAACATTCTCAATTTAGGAATCAAAAGAATTAAAGATTATAAAATGAAGCTATTTTCAGGTGGTGAAGTACATTAACATTAGGAAGTATTTATATCTAATTTTTATTTTGGTGTGTTAAAAGAATGTATAGAAACCACCAAATTATAAGTATCTCTAGATTAGCTTAATTCATACAAACGTGTAATATCCTATTAAGATGAGTATCGAGTTGTAATGGAGCTGATGAAGCTTATCAAAACAAACTGGGTTGAATTCATAAACCCAGTTTGTGTCGTGTGAAGAGTCAGAAGAAACTGACGTCCATTTTGAAACTGGTGAATCAGAGAAACTGATCGAATACTTTAGCTTGAATCTTCACCAGTTTACAAGTCTAGCTTCTATTCACACAGAGAGACAAGGAGAATGAGTCTGAGGAATCCTAGAAGGTCAGTCTTTAAGAGTGGAGACCACTTAAAGACTGAGGTTTACTCCAACCAGTTTAGATTCCCCGGACTGGCAAAATCGTTTTGATACAAAAGCAGGAGTCAACACCCTATGTCAGAAAAGAACGAAGGAGGTGCAGAAACTCTGAAAAAGCGCCCCACTTCCTTCAGAAAAAGTGACGCACCTGATTGGTCGAATTCAAATTTTCTCTAAACGTCTACATTTTCGAAGCCTCTCCTACTTCGTCTATAAAAAGACGAAGATCTTCCAAAAGAGAGGTTACAACTGTTAGTTCTTCAACGACATATACTCATTCTCACTAATTGATCGTTCTACTAAAAAACTGATCTTCCACGTACTTACGATCATCAATGCTAAATCTTAGCCTGCCGTGTCCCTTCCTCTGGACACGAGATTTTTAGCTTCACAGCTAGAGTTATTTCTTGGTGTTTTTTCTTTCCTAGAAAGAACACAGTAGTTGCAGCTCTATCCAAGCTGTGTGACTATCACGGACGTCAAGCCAGAAGTTCGAGAGTTCTAGGAATTGAAGAACTATAAAGTTCCCAACTTCTAGAGACGGAGGCTACGTGTTGTGCCCACACTCTAGATCGGGCGAGTGAGCAAGTGAACTTGTGGACATTGACATTCACCAGCTTGCTATAGATCTTGAGGACAAATTGTAATACTGAAGCTAGTGATTTCCAGACGTTTGTCTGAAGAGAGGAGGTAGGATTTTAGGTTCGGAACCTCTATAAAATCCTTGTCTTTTATTGTTTTACCTTATTTCTCGCAAGGATTTAAAACCCATTACATTCTAGTGTTGGAGTATACTCGAACTGAACATAATATTCATATTTGCTAAAAGCATTTTTCAGAAACTCAAACTGGTTAAAAACCACCAATTTGAGAGTGCAAGTTTTGTATTAAAATTTCCGTACCAAACTCACTTTAATATCGGGATCAACAATTTAAAAAAGCAAAAATATAAGGTATTTTATATAGTATTTGTAAAATAACATTATCCAAACTATACAAAAGAGATGCACCAATATTATATATCATATGCACAATATGAATTGAAGTGTCATTTTTCAAGAATAGACCGAAATCAACCACGTTATAAAGAATGAATTTAGAAAAACAATGAGACAATTGCTTTAAACAAAAAAGGAAAAGAATTAAGCTAAATATGAATGTACCTAAACTGAAAAACATTATTCAGGATAAGAATTTGATCATTGGTTGGTGGTGTGGGAGGGGCAGGGGCTGATCCCATGGGCGTTGGATTGAGTAGGCTGGCTGAGGACGAAATCCATGTCGGCAATCCTCGTATGTGGAGTGGCAAGCTCTAGCTTGTACGAAGATGCACCCTCACCATCATCACCTACGCCATGAACCAGTCTTGACTGCACTTCCATGTTGGCTTCTTCTTCTGAGTTCTTGCAGTTGGGAGGGGTCTTGGGCCTCTCCATCATGAACTCCAGAGGCTCACCCATGAGGTCGGGTGGCAGCAGCAGTGGATTCCCGGCCACGAGCGCTTGGTGGTAGCCGATGTTAGGGTTCTTGGTCGTCGTCATGCCGTTGAGGACTGTGTAAATCGAGTTATCTGTTGCCATCTGCTGCTTCTCCTTGTGGACTGTGAAAGCCAAATCCAGCTTCAGATTAGGGCTCTTCGATATGCTCTCCACCAGCTGATCGCTCTCGCGGGGGTTTGCTTCCGTGAAGAAGTTAACGTCGTGGTTTCCGGCAGCTTCATTGTAGTAATGTAGGTGGTGATGATCGCTGCTCTTCATTGCTTGAGGTGATGACGACTCGCCTGCGTTGTTCATTTCGAACGGAGGCGGCTGCGTCTGCGGCGGCGGGGCCATGGTTTCCAGTTGGTGAACCTGAGCGGCGGCCTCCTGATCAGCATGAGCTGTGGTTTCTTTAATATCGCCGCAGTTGGACGGCGCTGCGGTTGAGGCTTCGAACGCCTGCATCACTTGGACGTATGGGAAGTGTTTACCTTCCATGGCGGAGGAGGAGGAGCCGGTCCTCAACATGGGCTCGTCGACGGCCATGAATGAGGACTGGTTGTAAGGCAGCAAGGGCGGCTGCTGCTGCTTCGGCGAGTGATCATACACCGGAACTTGGATTTCTCTTCTCTGATACATCTTAGCCTGCGGGGCGACGTCGTTCGCCGGCGTGACCGCCACGACCTTCCGCGGCTGGAACACCACGCCCCGGAACGGCGTGAGGTTGGCGCCGATTCTGACGGAGATGAGATATCCGGCGTCGAAGGAGCCCTCCACCACGCCGTAGACCATGCTCCCGGCCATCCCGTCATCTTTAATCTTGCCGCCGCCGTCGGCTAACTCGGCGCCTTGGGCCTTCATTAAACTCGAGTTCTCTTCTCTGCAGACATTGCTGTCCTTGCGCGGGCGGCCGCGTTTCCGCTTCGCCTTCACGCCCACCGACACGTCCATCATCTGCAAGATTAGAAAATTTTAACCAGTTTCGAGAAACGAAACCAATGAATGCATGATTTCATGGAATCATATAATTACCAGAGAAATTAATTAAACTCTGCTTCGATTGATAGAACTCGACTCACTCAGCGTCGTGGAAAAAGAAAGGTGCGCTTGCTTTCACCTCTCTACACACAAAAGAAACCGTCTAAACACAGCCTTAGTTAGCAACATTTCCATTTGATTCAATTACAAATATTTACAACCTCCTAATCCAACAAAACAGACATACAATCACAATTAGTTTCAAGAAACAAATTATCCAGAAAGAAAAGAGAAGCAAGCAAGCAGGCTACCGAATGAGAGGCTACCTCTGTTAAGCTTCGAGGTAATTAAGGGATGAGAGAGTGGTTTGGGAGCTAGGTAGCAATGGAGAAACGGGAAAAGAAGAAAGATGAGGAGAGGGAGGAATGTATGAAGGAATGAATGTGGGCCAAGAAAAGATGGAAAAGAGGGGGGGTGGTTGGCGCAGATTTCTGCAGGTAGCATGTTTTTAGCATCGAATGTTATCAACTCGCCCTCCGTTGGGTCTAATTTCTCAACCAGATGTGGAGTTATTTTCTCTTCACCCATTCCTCATGGATACTATTTAGTATTTTCACTCACAAAATATATATAAATATCTGTTTCATTTCATCACCGCATAGGAATCCTCATCATGGGTTAAGCTATCCCATGAATATGCCTTAGACCTAGTTTATCCTAAATCAGGTATGGTTAGTCTGTACCCTGGCCTCAAAATAGTTCATTTAAATAATAATATGCTATATAATCTAGAAATAAAAAAATAAAAATAAGTTATTTGTTATTTAAAAATAGTATATTTATTAAACAAATTCTGTATTAAATATTGCATAATTTTGAACAGATCCCGTTAGAAAAATCCTCCCTTGAAAAAAGTATTGTGTTGACGACGTTGCTTCATTGTATTCAGGTAGTTGCTTGATAATAATATTGATTTCTTTAAATCTAATGAATAAGGGAAGGTCTTGGGTTAGGCAGACCTAAACAATTTAGGCGGGTTTTATCCATTAACCCAAGCCCAAACTCATATAATATACCCTAATTGGGATTAATAAACCCTATTAAGGATGGGTCAACTCATTTGGATAGGATAAAATCCGCCTAAACTGTTTAGGCCTGCCTAAGACTACTCACAATGGTGGCCAGCTCTTAGTGGTCACCATATAAGACAAAAACATAAATAGTATAAAAAAGTATAAAATATTAAAATATTTGTGACCTTATTACTGTTTTGGGCTGCAGAGGAACTTTTGTTCGCCAAAAGTTCTGCCTCCAAAAATTGCCACTTGTAACTTTTAAAAAATTTATATATTCTTAAATAAATTTAGGAAATTATCAAAATATATTAAAAAATTATGCTTAAATAGAATAAGAAGAGAAATAAGTTTATACTAACTATGATAATTTCATTTAGATTGCATTAATTATTATAATTTTCATTTATCAAATAAATAATAAAATTATAGTGTGTAACACCCCTAATTAAATTCATCTTGTGTGAGCCAAAGTTATGTAATATTGTGTAAGGTTCCTATTTAATTCTATGAGTAAAGCTCATATTTGGGAAATTGAAACTTTGGAGGCTTGTGCATGAAACTTGGATGTATTATGTTGCAATTTTGCACCTATTATGAATTGAGAAGGGAAGAATATACTAGCATATAAGTATAATTTAGACTATATTTTCCACCATTTCAAGTCATTTTCGTTCAGTAAGAGAGAGAGAGAAAGGGCTGAGAGAGAGAGAAGAGTGAGTGGGAGGAGAAAACAAGAGGAAAAACCCCACCACCCTCGTCAGCCAACTTTCCGGCCAAATTCCGGCCGTTTCTGATCATCTTCCACCGTGAAATCTTCGCCATTTCATAGGTCGTGTCCCAAGCTTCGATTTGAGCCCAAGTAGAGCTCGTGAGGTGAAGAATTGACGGAGAAATCAGAGATTGAAGGTAGTATGTTCACCAACCTTTCAATTCCCAGATTTTAGTTTGAAGCTTGATTTCCATTGGGTTTGGTGAGCTAATTTGTTGTTTTTGGTGTTCCTGACTTGCTAGGAATCAGTTTGAGACCAAGAAATCCGTGGTTAGTCGCCGGAAAACCTCTGCTTCCGCCGCCGCCGTCGTATTTCCGGTGAGGTTTTACCACACCAACTATATCACGTTTTAATGTTGTTTTAAGGGTAGATTCGGGTTCCTTGCAATCTTAGGACCTTGAATTAGTGTTTGCATGTGTAATCGGGTGGTGGGGGTTGCCGGAAATTAGAGTTTCAGGGCCGGAGATCGCGAGGAAGACGACCCGTCCCGATCGGAACGGAGCCGTCCCGTTCGGGACGGATCGCGGGCGAACAGGGCTGCACCCGCTGGGTTCCGTTCGGAATGAAAGGGTTCCGTTCGGAACCAGCTTCGGCTTTGGCCATTTTAATTATTTTGCTCGTTCCGAACGGGACGAGATCATCCCGTTCGGAACGGCCCTCGACCCTAGGGTATTTTTAAGCATTTTTAAGAGTTTATCCAACCTTATTCCATATCTTTCAAACCTTTTGAGCATGTTATGAATTAGAAAGGATATTAATCATGAAAAATGAGGATTTCAAAGTTAATTCTTGGTTGAAGGTTGGGAGTTGAGATTTATTAGCCAACTTTGAGAGGTTGATAGAATCATTAAGGGAGTTTGATATTGGATTATTATGGAAGAGTAGATTGGTTATGATTACATTATTATTGGTCGTAGAACCTTATTCGATATTTTGTGACTGTTATAGGAGATCAAGGTTGAAAGGAAAGGCTAGCTCAAGCATCTGAATAAGACCAAGAACATCGAGGTGGGAAACTATTTCAAACCTATAAAAATCCCAAAAGTGTTTTATTTTCAAAAATGCGTGTGAATAAAATGTTTTGTTTTAAATAATGTGCTATGCAATTGTTTTTGTGTTGTCATATCTGTCCTCTGTCGGTTTCCCGACGGCAGAGAGTATTATAATGAATTTGGAACCAGTATGATAACTGTGCTAGAATTCATTAGTAGTGTGGGGTAGCGACGCCACATGATTGGGATAGAAGATATAAGGGGAATTTGATATGGTTTGGAGATTATGATTGATTGTGATGAGATGTTATTGAGAAATGAGAATGAGTATGTGATTCATAAACGATCGGGTCTCAACAAGGATTTCTGAGACTAGTGCACTTAGATGATAGTAGGTAGAATTGCATAATTCCTTACTAATCATCGTAACTTAGAAGCCGGCCAACTTCTAGTTACAAAACCGAACAGTATGACAAACACTAAAATGAGTGTGTGAGTAAAATATTTGGCTAGCACGGTTTCTTTCAACAAAACCCCGTGTTTAGCTGTGTGTGTGCATAGCATGTTTATATATTGTATGTTTTCGGGCATTGTTTTCCATTGGGTACGAAAGTACTCAGCCCCTCGCAATCTTTCTAAATTGTGCAGGTTAGCGGCAGAGGATGGACGTGGCGACTGTAAGCTGGGCGTGGTCTTTTTGTTTTTGGTTTTGTCTTTAGATCCTGTGGCATATATCTTCATATATATGCCACCATCACGTTCACACACC